>NTHP01000792.1:53342-71324 GCA_003416845.1 Oplegnathus fasciatus
AAAAAAAAAAGGAAGTTTTGACAGCTGACCACAGAGACCGCGGTAATGTAAATGTTATGAGCAATATGTCACATAAATTTGGTAATAAGCTGTCAATGTTTGCTTGTAGGATTAATCTTTTAGAAAGAGACGATGAGCGTCAAATCCATCATTTCAGCAGCATTTGATCTGATTGAATGACTTCATGAATCAAAGCAAACTCTATCATGACAAGACCATGCAGTGTTCATAAGTCCGTATCTCAAACATGCATGGTGTTTACGCAGCCAGGCTTTCTCTCTGCCATGTGTGTAATTAACAGATTAAAGTGGGTAAAGCATGTTAGCCCAAACTGTTCCTTTGGGAACTGGATTGAAGAAACACACTCTGTTTGAGCTAATTAATTATTGTGAGAGTAGAGGAGAAAGCAAAACATGGGGAATTATGAAATATGGTTTTGTCGCAAGACAGTGAGAGTATAGTGCAGTAAGAGAATGACACAACAGATACAGCACATTTAAAAACACTTGTGCACATAATTTTAAATTTCCAACCATTAAAAGCCAGTTTTCCTCCTCACATGTCTACAGGACTGATTATGTGCTGAGTATGTAGGTGCTTATCCTTGCATGCATCTCCATGTGTTTGCGTGAGCTACTCTAGTCCCTCAGTTGTCATTATAATCCGAAGCAGAACAGAATTAAGAAGAGAAAAGTGCATTGAGTTCTTCTTGGTTTAAAGCTTCTTATTTAAGCCACCGCTGCGACCTTCTGGTGCTCTTCAAAAGATAATCATCTTATGATAGTTTTCTATAAAGAACACTACACAGAAAGCCTACTATAAGGGTGGGAAGACTCGAGCTCATCACTCATCGTGAGTGTCTGTGGATTCCCCTGCTGTCATGGTTATACTGCCATTAACCACGTGTTACTGAGGCAAATTTAAAAGACATAATCATTAAACTGCACATGCTGGTCCCCTGACAGATGGGATCATTTGAGCAGAAAGCAGACCTGATGTGTTTAAATTTTATGTAATGACAGTACACTTAAAAGCTCTTCTCTGCACTGGCCTTAACCATCAGCGATTTGAAAGTCCAGCAGTAATACTACAACGTTACGGCATGGGTTCTACATTTTACGCTTATTCGCTGTTTAGTGAAGAGTTAGATGAGAAGTTCAACACTGACCTAATGCATGTCCATTAAGTTACAACCACCATCTTAGCTTAGCATAACAACTGGAAACCTGGGCAAACAGCTAGCCTGGCTCTGTCTAGTGGTAACAAAGTCCACCTATCAATACCTCTAAAGCTTACTAATTGATACACTGTATCTTGTACAGTATGTTTAATCCATATAATAACCAAAGTGTAAAAACGACAACTTGCCGTTAACTTGTGCGAGACTATTTCTTCGCCTGGGAATAAGGAGAGGCTCCAGGAAGTTGCTGCTCTGAAGCAAGAACTAGTTTGGCACATAAACCCCCGTTAAACAGCAAATTGTCATTTTCACACTTTAGTTTACCTTTGGTGAGAGCCAGGCTAGTTGTTTCCCCCTGTTTCCAGTCTATGTCCTAAGATAATCTAAGTGGCTGCTGTAGCTTCATATTTAACAGACAGATGCAAGGCTTTTATCAATCTTCTCATTTAACTCTCAGCATGAAAGTGAATAAGTGTATGTCCCAAAATGTTGGACTGTTCCTTCCTGTTTTTATAGTAATTTTCTGCCGATACCAAAATAGATTCATTGTTAAATATACATAGATGGGATACAGTAAAAACTGTACCCTTGTCAGTATTTTTAAAACATTGTTTGTCTGGTGTCTTATATTCCAAAAAAGGATTTATGTCCCCATTTGTGAAGATTCTCCAGCTAACACTTGGCACAGAGTCTTTTAAATGCAGAGGTTTTTATTCTAATAGCTTTTGTCCATTATCTAATTGCTTCTCTCCAGCTGGTATGGGAATTCATCAGCTGACATCTAATGAACTGGGAATAACTGCAGCTTACAAACATTCCCAGCCTGGGTTTGGTCAGGAATCCCTCTGAGTCAGGAATGACGAATTCCCAGAGTTACGCATCATGCATTCCTCAGTCATTTCCTATTGTGAGTGAGTGAGGGGAAATACTCTGTGAGGGTCACATAGCAGCGTGTCTCAGATGGTTGTCAACTTCCCAAACTGTACATCTTGATATGACCAATAGTTTGCATCACAGCAGGGGCCATAATAGGACTCTAATTTGGCCTCTCCTCTCAGCAGCAGTGATATATACAGCAATGGAGATCAGCCCAGGTGGAGCATGCTGGGTTAATGACTTAATAGCCAGCATGGGACGCACCTGGAAGAGAGCCAAACCTGCGCTAATTACAGTACCTGCACGCCCATGATAATCAGTGAAGCCTGTCGTGCACTTCACTCTCACCAAGAACAATGCACAGATGAACCTGCACAGCACAGCATGCTGGGGAAAAAATGGTCTCAGACTTGTGAGAAAACTGACATGTGGTCTGCTCTGCTCACCTTATGAGTGATGATTTCTCTTTAGGCCTCATTTGAGATTCTGGCATGTGGCATAAGTCATTCATCACTGCAATTATGAAAAGATCCATAGTGTGATTTTCCAAATATGGAGTCTAGCATTAAATAGTGCGTTAAACCAGCTCAATGGAGTTTTTAACTGGTTATGAAACAGTCTCAATTTAATACCGATGCCTCTATATGACCTACATAAGCAAATGAGACCAACAGCGAGAAGATTGACTCTTTCTATTAGTTTCTAATAGTTATTCTTAACACCTGCCACCAGGTCGGATTTTGCCGTGAAATCTGACGAAACGGTGCTGGGGTTTGCTCTGGCTGAATTTGAGTTGCTTCAGCCGCTAACTGAAGGTCCGTCTCTGGAGCTGCCGTCCACTCTCCTCCCGGCGAAGTAGTCTCCATGCGGCGGGGAGTGAAGCGGAGGGAACATGTAACCTAACATTAGGTGAAACACTACCGCCTTTGTCCACAGGAACCGCCAAAATCAACACAAAATGAAAAGTTCCACCGAGCTGCTTTAAATATAAGGTGGGTCTACACTGGCCAGGTTCTAAACACTTTCCTGAGTTTGCAGTATTAGACCGGTGGGGAAACCCTTTGAACAGCAGGGACAGCAGTTGTAAGATATTATTATCATTATGGAGCTTATCATCATGATTAGATTATGAGTGATATAGTATATGTTCAACAGCTGCCAATTCAAGAAACACTTTTCTCCAAAACATCTTTGTTGTAGCATGACTACATGCAGTATTAGTTTGTGTGGCCTCAGTTGAAACAGCCTTGTTGTCCTTGTTATCACTCTCTGTTCTCTGAGTTACATCATGGCCAAAATCTGTTCGTGATAAAGGTACGTGGTGTGTTATTACTGAATTTAACAGTGTGCTAGCTCTGAAATATTCAAGCATAAGGTATTAAGATTTAATCAATCTAAGATCAAACGAAGGGCTGAACTGTAGTAAAATTGCCATGTGTATTGCTTTGCACTTGTTATACAGGTGCATAAATGCCAGTATATTTCTATATGTATATAAATACCAAAGAACTCAATGAAAGATATAATGATTCAAGCTGAAATCTCAGGAAGACATGCATGTTGCATCAATTTGTGCATCTATACAAAATCCCTACAAGTTGTGTCTTGCAGGTATATACATCACTGATATGTTTACAGACCACAGTTAATCTTCAGCTGACGAAGGCCACGGTGACTAATTCCACAAATACACTTTAATGGTCTTAATCAGACCCAATTGGGTGTAGCTCATTCATTTAAAGTCTGTCTTTGTCCAATCAGGGTGTGTTTGTTGTTGTAGCTGCCGAGTCCTCTGTGTGGACTGGCACAGGTGTAAGACGTTCCTCTCTTTGTCAGAGCACATTCAGGAGTGGTGACCTTGAGCAAACTGAACTCAGACACTCAAGTTTATTCTTTCAGGCTTTGCTCATGTCTTAATGCTCGACTATTTGTCTTGCTTCTGTTTAAGGGACACCAGGCTGCTATCTAATATGCTTGGATTTGTGTGAGTTATAGCCGTGAGGGTTACATAATAGATTAATGCTGTGTGTGCCTGAGGCACTCGAGGCAAGCACTGAAGAACTGATGCCCTTGGTTATTTTTTCTAAAGGTCAAAAAACAAATGCTTCATGATTCCAGTGTAGAGAGTAGTAAGAACTACATAAAATGAGGGGCACGCAAACAATTGTTCCATTAATGATGGAGAGACATTTCATATAATACATAGTAATTAAAATAGAAACATGTCCCAGGAATTGTCCAGTTTAGCCAAAGTATTAAATTATTGTTCACACCACTGACAAATTTTTTGTTCTAGTTTTTGTTCTATAAAAGTAAGGAAGGAATTGTCCACTACATAATTTGGAGTATCATGTGTCTAAATAGACTAAACTTTTAAAAGAGTACTCCACTGACTTAGCACTGAACTTCTATAATGTTGTTGGATTGGCGATGG
This sequence comes from Oplegnathus fasciatus, assembly GCA_003416845.1. Taxonomy (NCBI): domain Eukaryota; kingdom Metazoa; phylum Chordata; class Actinopteri; order Centrarchiformes; family Oplegnathidae; genus Oplegnathus; species Oplegnathus fasciatus. The sequence continues at coordinate 57,833 of NTHP01000792.1, forward strand.
ACAGCTTAAAAGTAGCAAAATTCATGTAGCAAAACCAGACATCGTCTTTTTTGTTCTACACACTCCTCTTCCTTGCGTGTCTTCATTACCCACAATGCAACTGTCCTGCCAACAGTTCAATCAGAGATTATTAGCATTAGCAGTTAATGCAGCCTCGAGTCTTTAACCTCAATCAAAGATGAGGAGTGAGCAACAGAGATTTGGTAAGCTCACTTTTGTCCAACTCCACATCCTCAAGTTTCAAACTTGTAGTCTTCAGCCCCAACTGACGCTGACTCAAGTGACATCACTTGAAGCAATTTATCATATTTCACGCAGCTCCCTCTGGAGCCACAAAAGGTACATCTTTTTTTACATATGCAGTAGGACTCCCCAAGAAGTACGGCAATTTTACACGTCAAATTTTATGTAAAAAAGAATCACAGTTGGGCTCAGGACACATTTAGGTCTCCAACACAGTGTGTGGTAACGAGGATCCCAGCAGTGCCATTGTCTGTGAAATGAACTCTGGGACAAATAATACCAGATGCATCACTTTCTCAACTAGCTATGCAGATCTCACACAGAGAAATATAAAATGTCAATTCATAAAAATAGCAGAGATGGGTTTCCTTTCATTCTTTTTTTTCCCTGCAAAAGCTTGGCTTCCTCCGTGTCCATATGTCAGTGCTCCCCTATCTGGGAGTGTTCCTGGGGACCAAAGGCCCAAGGCTTTCCCTCAGTAGTTAAACCTTCACACTAACTGTTGATTGCAGGGTGGAAAAGGACTTTGCTTTTATGACTCAAAATCTCAACAGGGACCTCACCATGGCAGCTCATAAAATATCCTAAATAGCTTTGCTCATATTAGATTACATGCTGCATTTGCCTGGTTTTAACATCCAGCAGTTTGTGAACAACGAGGCTCTATATGCTCGCAGTTGACACTCCCTCTGTGGGAAGCTACTTTAAAAGCTATTATAGTAATACACATCATTCATCCTGGTCACAAATGAACCCTGAGGTAAGTGAAAATTGTGGCCCTTTATATGCATTTGGGCTTCAAAACACGTGTAATTGACATCCACCAAACCAATGTTTTTTACATGGCAGTAAAGGCTGACATATTAACAGTAAATCAGTAAGTAGGCTATAACAAGAACAAACTGTTTTCCCAATATCTCCTGAAGACATTCTCCTAAAACTATGACACCGCTCACAATGAGTGTCTACTTCATTCATTTTGCAGCAGTAATGGGCAGCCATGAAGACCAGCTGAGAGGTCAAGGACTTGGATCCCGACGTGGCAAACTGCTGATAAATTCTTCACCAGCCGCATGATTAAGCAAAAAAGATTTGCTGCAGCTGCTCCTGGTCTCCCTCTGCCATCGACCCGTTCCATACGCTGTTTGGATTTCATCATCGTGCTGGCCACCTGCTCTGATCCTGCATTAGGATGCCAACTTAGCTGGACAGACTGAATTCAGAAAATGTGACACTGGCAGCAGTTGAAGACTGAGAGCTGTTTGTGTTGTTTCAGTAGGCATGTGAATTTACATATATGTGGAAAAGAAAAGCAGAAACAATTAATCAATGTAGTTACTTCCTAACCTCAGCCCCATTGAGCAATATTTTTTATTATGAACATTATATGACCATAGTCTACTTTAGAAATTATGTCCATAAAGGAAAATTTTATGATTTACGTTCAGTGCCAGTGTTCCAAACTGGCCCGTTATGTTGCAATGTGAAAAGTACGAGTGTGAAAGTCAGGGTGATGGATCTGTGTGTAGCACAGCTAAGTGTCATGTAGGAGATCGGAGCTTCCCATCACAGATCTGCAATTAACCCTAGCCCTTGTTATTAACTGCAATCAGGATCTTTCCTTTACCTTAACCATATTTTAGTTATCTAGCCCTAACCATACCAACCACAGTTTAGCCATACTGGAGTTACCATGTGCAGAATTCTAAAAATATTGAATTGCAATCCGGGGTTTTGCAGAATCATACAATATTTATGTACTTGTACTTGTTTTGTCTGGCAATAGGGTTCCCCTTTAATGTGAAAGGGTTACTTGTTCTACTGATCCCACTGAGCATCAACACAACTCTTTGCACAATGGCTACGTAGGTTTAAGCTACTTTCAGATCATTATTTAGGCTTTGCCCATCAGGGGTTGAGTCACCCCAGCTTTCAATCTAGATTGTACACCTTTGTAATATTTCACAGTATCATACAAATCTGAAAGAAAAGTGAGTGAGTGAAGATATACAGTCAATTTTGGTGGTATAGATGACAGGGTGGGATTATCTATTTATTTTGTTGTAATTACTGCTCCAATGTTTTATACGAAGTGGTTGAATGCTAAGTGGATACCTGTCTAACACATCCATTGGCTTTATAATTGTTAAACTGATATCTGTATTTGAACCAAACTGCTCAATGAAATATATGTTTGGGACAAAAGGTCACAAGAAAGTGGGCTCCATATCCACGTTGCTCTGTTATTCTACTAGATGGGCAAAATAATGTTTTACCAATTAGTTTCTGCTAACAACTTCTGTTAAGTTGATACACACTAGTGTATCTTTGTTGCTGTGAGGTTGTTTTGGAGTCTACTTTCTGTCCTGTAAGACAAAAATCCCTTAATGCAGCGTCAGAAATGCAGCAGAAGGAAAAAAAGACTTACCTGCTTTAGACACCTACTGATAAAGTCCTCTTAAACCCTTTAAACTGAAAACCTGAAATGTACTTCCTTGAAAATAACATGCAAAATCGATTTCAGGCTGAATGAAATGCGTATTCGGTGGCAGAGTTTGATTAAGGATAACAGGCTTTTCCCTCGAGAGAAGCTCCCGAGAAGCCATAAGCCATCGTTAAACACCTGCAAGTGAGAGGTGGAGAGCAGAGTTTGTTTAACAATAATCCTCTGCAGGCTATCATAGAGTAGTTAGACACTACTCTGCACACTGCAATAACAGAGTTGAGACCTCCGTGAATGCTTGTTTTGCAATTGTCTGACCTTCTGACAGGGACACAGAACAGTCACAGCTTTTTGTTCTGCTTATTTCTGAGGTGATTCCATAGCGGCGTCTGTTTCAGGGGTTATTGGCACACTGAAACACAGCAGAGTGAAACTGACCGACTGTGAGTGAGATTAGACAGAGGGAAAGGCAGCATCTCAAGACATCTATTTCTCAACAATAGCTCTGTGAATGAAGTGCAAGGATTTGCTAGTAGTGTAAGCGACATTGACATTGAGCCAGTTTCCAGCCCTCCTGGGGTGATCATCAAAGGCAATTTTGCTGGGAATAAAGTCTCACACTCCAATTTATGACACATGGCAGTTTGTGAAACAATCCCACAAGCCTCAAATACATTTACAATGTTTTAACATTTTGAAACTTGTATAACACACATGGCATGTTAAAGTTGTAATCCTTAAGATTTTCATGAAATCAAATCCCATTTTGGTACTATTTATGGACGGCATTTTTTCAGCAATAGCGATTCAGTCTATTTACATTCTTTAATTACATCTAAGTGTAATTTTTAATTGTTAGTGGCGGGGTCCGCCATTCCCATGCTGGATTGAAAATGCCTACTTACAGTATGCACGCGGGATTTACAGGAAACAATCGAGAGTTACTTTTTTATATCAACCTTACTGTTTACTGTGTACTCTCCTAACGCTGTATCAGAGCTGTGTTAAGTTACTGCTAATGCATCTCCTACTGCTTGACACAGGGTAACTTTTATCGCAAAGCAGTCACGTGAACCATAATGTGTTTGTCACTGCAGTTGGTACTGACTGCAATTGTTCATCAGAAATGTGTCTACAAAACAAGACAACAGTCTTTTTTGGCATTTTTTACCAGCAGGGAGTGATAAAACAAGAAGGAGCAACCACAGTGAGCTTTTAGACAAAGGGCTCCAACTCCTCTGCAAGGTAACCAACTTTACTGTGTCCTCAACTGTGTTGAGTAGAAAACTACTCATGCTGTGTGAACCATGGAATCAGCTCTCTTGTATTTCTGACAAAGTAGCTGCTCAAGGAGTGTTTGCTGTAGTATTAAACCACACTTGCTGTAACCACCAGTAATCACAGGTGTCTCAAAATCACCCAAGACTGAAATCTTAAGGTTTACAACTTTATTATTATACTCTATAGTTGCTCTACTACGTTTTGATGTGAAACGACTTAAGCAAAGTTTTTGCTGGTGCCGCAAGTCAATGCCATCAAAGACACTGTAATGAACGTAGGACAGATCCACATTTTATGAGTTACAGTATTTCTGCCACATGGCAGAGATATAAACACAGGTTTGATTGAAAACAAATAAACACATCATGGTCCACCAGCAGCCAGCCCTCAAATAAACAAACATCTACTCCACCATCTTTCTGCAATTAGAGCAGAGGTTATGCTCTCAGTGCGTGAGACCATGTGAAGATGCACTGAGAAGCATAATGACTCTGATGTCATTACACTGCGTCATCCAGATCAATCATCTGTGGACACTGTTTCTTGTATTGTACAACACAAGACTTGACAAGGTGACTCTCAGTTGTAGCGGGACGTGGCCTCCCTGAGGATGTTAACTAAGCTGACTGATTGTCTGGTAGATCACCGAGAAGTAAAAACAACAAATCAACAAACAAACACTAAAATGTTATTTACCCAAATGATTGAGATTTAGTTAGTTCTAAACAGAGGGATCCCTCCTCTGTTGCTCTTCCTGATGGCTTCTTCCATTTCTTTCCCGTTAAAGGGTTTTCTGGGGGAGTTTTTCCTCATCCGAGTCGAGGGTCTAAGGACAGAGGGTGTCGTATGCTGTACAGATGGTAAAGCCCCGTGAGGCAAACTGTGATTTGTGATACTGGGCTATATAAATAAAATTCACTTGACTTGACTTGACTTTGTCAGAGACAAAGTGTAAGACCAACAAGGTTTAGTCCCATGTATTGAAGCTCCCTGCTAAGCCCAGCAGGTTTTCCCCCTTTGCGTGAAGAACACACCAGGAAATCCATGTAAAATCTGATCTCTGTCACAGTGCCGTGAAAGCCAGCGTTCTCCATAAAATGAGGTGGGTGGGTGACCAGGGAGACTTTTTATGGCGTGAAAGCTTGCACATTATAGTTACTATGGGAACTGGGACTCTGTGGTTATTCCAGTGGAGCAGTAATTAGTTGTTAAGAAAGAGAAACTAGAGGGAAAAGAAAGAGCGAAGAAGTGAGCAGTACAGTGCATATGTGTTCATGTGTTAGAACAATTACAGCGTGAGGTCAGGTTGAAGGGTGAACCAGCCTTTCCCACTGTGGGGCTAATTAGGAGTCATGACAGATTGGGGCAGTTTACCCTCCACTGCTCATTTACCGCATTCTGATGACTCACCTGATCATCTCGGATCTGTCTTCTTTCTTAAATGTCTGCGAACAGGCAAATCTAACCACGGGGAGAACTGCGAGTGACAGGAGAGCTTATGCACATCATGCACCTGAATTCAAGGCAACATCTGTCTAGTGCTGTAATGAGGGGAATGACATTTTTTTCCTCACAAAAGGGCTGTAAAAATATGCTCTGAAATGCTGCAGAGCCAGCAAATGAAACAAAATGCCAAACCAAAACAGCATTCACAAGATTGACCAGACACTAAAACTCAGATCATCATAATTATCATATCGTATCCAAAAAAGAAGCGCACAGGCAAAATATTAACTCTCCAGGTGATTATTTACAGACATGATCACCAAACGACCATCTCTTTGTGTTGCAAATTGAGGGATAATGCAAAGACTATAAGCATCTATGGAGCATCATCAAAGTACTGCCTGGGTGTCTTTCTGTCTGTCTGTCTGTGGGGCCCCTATGAGGAGTGTCTGAGTGTGCATGATAAGGAGCATCTGAAACCCAGCCATCTGGAACACAGGGGTGTACCTTGGCAGCCATGCTCCACTAATCACCCTCTGTAAACATACAGTAGTGTATATGTAAGCCGTAATGAGTCTGTTGCTACAGCCTGAGGATGGCAGCGTACATTCTCCTTGTCTTTGATACAGATTGCATGGCTAGATAATAGGTTGTCAGAGCTCGCCCGAGGGCCTTGGCTGTTTAGATTAAGGTCTCACATAGCCAAGTACTTGGAGGGCCACAGCCATAAAGCTCCTCGGTGGAAAAAAAGAGTGATGTCCTGAGACTTTTAGGGAAGAATTACGTAATATATGACTTGTCTAGATCGGTAGTTAGAAACTTGATGATAAAAGGCCCAGGTTTGCAGGCTACAACAAATCATCTGCTCTGAACTTCTGTCATAGGGTTAGCCGTTTCTTCTCTTTTTTTACATCGTAGAACCCCCAGTGAGTCTTTTCAGACTTTTCAGTTAATCACGTTAGAGCACAGACAGACTCCTAATAGTATTATAATGGTAGAAATACATTACATGGTGCCTGGCAATACACTGCAATATGGCCTAAAGAGATATTGATTTAGTATGACACATTAGGAATGTGGGGCGCTCAAGTAAAAATCTTATTAGGTTTAATGAGAGCAGAACTGAGGAGTAAAAGAGTAATTCTTTTGCTTGAAGTCTGCAGGTCAAGATATAGTCCTGCAGATTATGAAGCTGATTTCATTCATAAAAAAAACAGGCAGATTGATCACAGTTGCGTTGCAGCCTTGCCTTGATGGCCATCTTGTCATTAATCATTCCTGGGGTGTTCATTCTGATTCCAAAGTCAGCACTGAAGCCACTGACGTGCCTTATTGAAGCCCTTTGCAGTCTCCATCAGAGAAGAGTGAAGTAAAATAAGGGTTGCTCTTATTTTAGGGTGGTTGCTAAAAGGCATAAACTTTATTGAAATGGTATTCGGCGTCTGAGCAACTTGTAATTTAGGGAAATGGAAAACTACAACTTCCCACTAAGGTTCATGCAAAATAAGGCTGCCAGCGTTTTTTCCTGACTAATATGGGATGGAGGGTGGAGGTGCAGCAGTTACTTTGACTACATAACAGGTGTCCACACACTGAAAGTCTCACTCCTGCTTCATGACTATTGTGCACTAGTCTCACTACTGTACACTAGTCAACCTCAGTATTATATTTTGTATTTCATATTATATTTTATTTTATTCCATCTTACATATATTTTATTCCTATATTTTGACTTTGGCACTATTTTTCTCATTTCTCATTTTACTTGTGTGATTTTCTTTTGTACATATTGTTCATTTGTACTTTGAGTGTTGTTGGCGGGAGCCTGTGAACAAGAATTTCACTGCCAACTACTGCTTCGCTGTGCATATGACAAATAAACTCGAACTTGATGTCTGACAAATGGAGCAGAATGAAAACACAAATATCCTACGTTAAAACACAAAATATGCAGTCACAAACATCTTTAGGAATTTCATCAATCTTTACTTTTTAGGGCCTAACTTAATCTGCATGTCATTACTAAATATATGGTTCTAGTAGTTTGGTGACATAGTTGCAGGGCTACTGCTGTAGCTGGAGAGTTAACCGCTAACACTCCATATTTTCTGTACTATGCTGTTTATACACCCCATGCATTTCGTTTGTACACCATCTCATTCAATAAAAACTTGTTAAAGGGGGAAAATAAAGCTCTCCGAGCTAACGTTGTTAACATTACAATAAGTTCCCACCGTTTATGGAAAAGATTTATTTGTACCATCAACTCTTGACTCAGAGTGTCTGTCTCCCGTCTTAGTGTGTTTCTACTGTGTTTATGTTTTATGTTTGTGTTTTTGTGCTGCCTTGTTGCAAAAAGAATTTCCTCTTGTGGGACAATAAAGATCTGAACTGAACTGTTGCTCTTTTGTGGAGCATTTAATAGTCCAATAGAGGAGTTAAATCCAAGCTAATAAGCTACAATAGCTTCCTCCATTTCAGACTCTCTAACTCTCCGTTCCCTCAAAGGTCAGCACTGTAAATATGGCTTGCTATTGGTCAACGCCACCAATTCGCAGGTCAAAGTTCACCCAAGTTGAACTCAACAAAAAATTCTCATGGATTTACTTCACCCCCATGACCGAATGATGCCATTGGGATGACTTGAATTTGCTGCAAAAAGTTTCAGCGAATTGTTGCAGCTAGTGTGACCCGACCTTTAGGCCTTTTTCATAGAAACTGGCATAGTTTCTTCTTAACTTGACAAAAGTATGAGCTATTTAATTAGCCTGTACCAAATAAAAAAAAATGACCATGGTATTTAATGTGAGTGCTAAACAGTATGTCACTGAAGAGTTGACCTCCCCAACTCTTCATTCGCAGATTGTTGCAGTGTCAAGACAACAAACACAGATATTTGATCACAACCAACAATAATGTCAAAGTTCCTTCATTCCAAGTACATTTTTTCTGATGCTTAAATCTTTCCCACTTCCTCTCTGTCTAAGGCAGAGGTGAAGTTAACAACAGAATGCACTTTTTCCCCCAAAAAACTTAGCAAAACCACAATTTCAGATGAAAGTGCACTACTTCTGCTGCATGTCAGAGCAATCAGGGAATGGAACTGGAGCAGGACGAATACACTGTTAGAAAGAGCAATACACCATCAGCTGGTGGAGTTGAGATGGGCTTCAATAATGGGCAATCCAATCAGCTCCTCTCACCCCTTTGAAAAACAGTCCACCTCCTCACCATAACAAACTGACAGCTTTGTAATGGGCTGGCAGCAGAGTCCACAGGCTAGTTTCTCCTACAAGAAAGTGTCCTTGTCAGGCACGAATGTACACAACCCCAAATGCAAATACAGTGCACTCAGAAAGTATGGCAAGCGTGGATGATGTCTCTTTTGAAGTTGAATTACTGTTTCAGAAGACAGTGAAATCCCTGTCACCATGTTTTCCATACAAATGAGTAAAGACAATATTTTTGTGCAGTTAGACAACAACTAGAGTAACTTGTAGCACAATAAAATGTGTTTCCATTATTTTTGTCTGTTTACAGAACTGTTTTCACTGACAGCTCCGCATAATACAGTAATCCTGCCACATCCTCAAAATGCTTATCGTACCTCTAATCACTTGCATCGGTTGAACTTGGAATTAGAGAATTAAGACAGTTCATAATTAGAGCAAGCTCAAACTGACTTTTTTGGACCAGGTCAGGCTCAAGAGGGTTCAGGCTGGGAATCAAACCTGTAGTTAGATTTAAAAGCAACATAAAACCACCTTTGCTAACAATGGTGTGAACAGGTCCGATACACTTGGATGAAGTAACCTGCATCGGCTACTTTGTTTGTGAAAGTCTCTTGCACACTGAATTACGTGTCTACTTGCATGTTTACAAGGCATCCACCCAAAACAGACACTTTTCTTAACTTGTTTATAATACTCCAGTGACTTGCAGTGATGTTACAATTACCAAAGCAGTTGGCCTAGAAGGCTACATGGTTGGGAGATTTGATTCTTTCTGAGTTGTGTTCCTGTTCAACATGCACAGCACTGGACTGCACAAAACATTCTCTTTTGAGATGGACAGTAAGTAAGGTACAGTTAGTAATACCCAACAAGTTGTACGTTCCATTATTGTACTGGATGACGCGGGGGCTAAGAACCACAGATTCCGGTTTGCATTGTAATCATGAAGCCTACAGACTTGGAGGGTATTATCCTGCTTATACCACGGTCCAGTGATAGACTCAGGCTGTCTGAGGGGTAGGGGCGAAAAAAATAGAGAGAGTACCAGCTGCATGCGGTATGGCACCAGCATGCAGAAAGTTTTCTAGCATATAGCGTATATGGCACTGCATCCCGTTTTCTCCACTGGAAGGGCACCTTAGACGGCACTTTATCATGTTCTATCTACCACAGGGGCATCCAAGAAGGCACTTTTGAGGGGGGGGTTGCGGGGGCACCAGGGCAGGGCAATCGCCCTGAGTCCACCAGTGCCATGGTCACTTGCCAACAAAATGCCACATGTAATCAAATAAAAAATATCAGTTGTTAACTTACACATACAACTAATTTGGATCTCTCTTTTCTGTTTTAAACATCACGAAATATAGTTCCTGAGCCTCAGTTTGTGTCGCTAGGCAACATCTGGCCAAACAGCAAGGGGTTCTCAAGGCTCAGAGTTTTAAAATCTTGACAAGTTTTTAAACCAGGAGAGAAAAAGAAATGGATTCTGCTATATGATATATTAAAGCTGTCTTTCCAGTACAGATTACGACATTACATCGCTCTCCCTCTCTCCCTCTCTCTGTCACAGACATACACAGACATTACACCCTTGCTGTCTCTCTCTCTCTCGCTCCCTCACTGTCACCTTAACTGTGACTTCACATCTCTTTATTCTCTGTATGGGTTTGGTCTCATTTCCTCTCTGGTCCTCTCTCATTTCCTCTGCAGCTGTCCCTCAGACTCAGGCTACAAGCTTCACTGTGGCTACATTTAGGTCCTCTATTTAAGTCTTCTTTCCTCATCTTACCGGTAGTTGACTTGGATGTCCAGATTCACACAAATATCGAACACATTTAAAATTAAATTTGTGTGGTTTTCTCTGAGAAGTTTTTTTTCTTTTTCTTATCCCTTTCTTGATTGTTTGTGGTTACACAAATGTAAGATATCTGGCAAATCTTCTGAAACATAAAGTAACTGACTGAATTGGTAACTGACTTTCAACTCATTTTCAAAATGCACTGCTGCACTGTTATGTTTCACATGTACAGTGTATTATTATGCACTATTTCTATCACTGTAGCACACTGTAGTAAAATAACCTGAACTAAAATGTTTGCTTGTCAATTCAATTTATCTTGAAAGTTAAATAGAAAGTGCAACACATGGCTCGACACAAACCTTGCTGGTACAGTGAATGCTAATGATTACCTGCATGATCACATGCACTAATCATCTCCCAGACTCCTTTGCTCGCTGTCATCAGTAATGTCAACACTGAGTGATCGGCTGATTACACACATCATTAACAATTACTTACATTTGCGAAACTCCTCTTGGCACATGTTCTGCTCCTGCTAGGGTAAATTGTATATTGATTTTAGAGCAGAACTGGACACCAGTGTACGATGCTTTAATCACAGTAGTCGAGATACATGTGAGTTTCCAATTAATACTGAAAGATGAAAGACGAGCGTACATTGCAAGTTATTAATAGGGCAGTTGTGTCTTTAGTGTCATACAGAGTGTAAAAAATGCAACCATTCTGGGAGCGTGGTTGTATTCTGGTATCTGTAACCTTTCCCCGCTGCTAATTAGTGCAGAAAAGAAAAGTGAGCAATAACATTTGTATAAGCAGGACACGGTGGTTAATTTACGCTGAACAACTGAAATGGGTGCAGTTTTCACCTTAGGACACAACAGATGTCAGCTGGATTCAAATCAAGACACTTCTGGCACACAAACAAGGACCTGTGAGCAGACCTGGAGTATTTACCTTATAAAAGATGTATCACGTCACAGTATGCCTCTGAACTAGCCAGCATACTGAGGTGTAGAAATGTGACACACATGTTTGCTATTAAGAGCAAGTTGACTGTCACAATAATCAATCAGTAGGTCACAGTCACTTTGAAATACAGATTTATGATTATCTAAACTAAATTTTATTAGTGTCTAATCCAGGTCTAAAACAGACATCTACTTGGTGACTGGAATAAATCAACTTTATATAATTTTCTACACAAAACTGAAAGCAATTTGTAATTGCAATTACTGCTTTATTATACAAATCTTACTCAAATCAGCAGAAGAGTAACGAGAGTTTGATACATAATACAATCTCCCAGTGTGTAAACAGGAGTGATTAGTGAAGTGGAGCAACATGAAAGGCATGTGAGTCGCTATTCTTCACTGTCTAACTGAGGTCTGTTTGTATGTCCTCTCAAGTGACAATGCCATTAATCACTGGTATGAGTAAATGGATGTCATTCATCAAACAATGATGAATGCATGAAAAAATATCAGAAATACATCAAAAAAAATCCAAGCATGATATTAGTATGTCAATACCACACACACGGTGGATAGTGATATTTATACCAATGAGTAAAAATTGTATACACACATCATTATGCACATACCATATAACCTCTGTTCTCCAATGTTATACTTTGCTCTTGCTGTTGTTCAAGGTATGTTCCAGTTTACGGTGTGATATTTTCAGAAAGCAGAAAGCAGACCCCCCAGGTCTCAAGCCAATACAGCAGGGGCAATAGCTGACACAGAGAGCCCACAGTATATTTTCTCTTGCATTAACATCTGCCTGCAGGGAAGAAAGTTTAATGAGCTTTTGGTGTTTTCTAGTTGCCTATTAACTTTTCTCCCAGTTTCATTCTTTGTATCTCTGCCCCGGCATGCAAGTACAACACCAGAGGTGATCTCCCATTTTTTTTTACTCATTACTGAGGAAGATTACAATGCCCTCGTTGACAGAGAGGAGAGCCTGGCCAAATTATGGGTCTCTATCAATGGAATGCCTACACCCATGACAACAAGCACTTGGTTAAATCCAATTAAACCAAGTTTAATCTCATAAATCGCCTTGTGGGAGCTGGTTACAATGGAACATTGCAGTTTTAACAGCAAAAAAATAAAACACTAAAGCAACAACAATCCTCTCATGCTCCACTGGTAAATGTGGAACTGATCGGCAAGCTAAATGTTCTCGCATGATGAGTCGTTCACTGTGAGTCTAAGACAGCGTACGTGAACTGCTCCAGTGGGGACAATGTGGGAGACGAAAAGTGGCATTTTGCTTATTAAAGTCTTTAAACTCCAATTAAGGCGTCTAATTATCTGATCCTTCTGGAGTAGGATTAATGAAGCTGCTCAGCTCCCATCTGCCGGTGACAGTGATGCTGTGTGGTGTGTGTGTGTGTACACAGGTTTGCATGAGTTTGTGTGTGTTAAAGGTGCTACTGGAAAGACAGAGGCAAGCAGAGGAGAGGGAGACGTAGCAGGCTTCCCTTCCCCCACTGCTCTAGTCATCCCACATGCTTTCTTACATGTGGAAACCATCAACAGGAAAAATACAAACAAACTGAAATGAGTGAGAGACATCTTAACATTAAGGCCTACAAGCAAGGCTGCAAAAACTTGAACCGGACTGGTGACACTATCATCAATAAATCTATTTCACTCCCTCGCTGTCATCCACAAGGGCTACCGGCCCCTCTCTGAGGAATACGATCTGATTGACAAGCGGTTTCATATCCACAGAGTCCCTTGTTAAAATTTTAAATAGAGCATTAAGCTCGGCTGAGCAACAGAGCAGCCTTTAAATGGATCCATGTGAGCTGAAGAGTTTCGATAACGAACAACAGGAACGCCAGCCAAAGCGCACACTATCTACATCAACCTGATTAATCAGTGTGGATGGAGCCATATGGGAATGATTCTCCCTCCAAGGGCAGTCTTTTATTTATGCACCTTCAGCCAAAAAAGGCCACACTGCTCACCTTGGTGGAACAAAATGTGAAGTTCTCTGCGAAAGAGGGGAATATTTTAAAAAACAGAATGGTTCAGT
>NTHP01000792.1:84706-96862 GCA_003416845.1 Oplegnathus fasciatus
TTCCTATTGGCTCCCTGCCAACATGAATGGCATAAACTAACTTAATGATATGGCTCTTCTAGACTTTTCAAATTTGAACTGATTTTGAATGGAAAATATAAATTTAACAGATTAGGCCTTTAAATTCCTCACAGTATCACTATCTCTCACCACGCTGTCATGAGCCAGAATAGGAAGGGAGCAGGTGAANNGTGGGCTGTAACTGCTGGTGGGCCAGCAGGTCCGACAGCCTGTGCTGACAGAACTATAGCTCTATGAGTCTCTTGTAACAAAGACTTCTGGACCCAAAGCTGTTTCTCACTCTGCTCTCTGGGTCCGTATTTGCTTTACTCTCTCTCTCACTCACTCTGTTATCTTCCCAACACCATCTAGCCCTTCATTCCGCACTGGTAATCAACCTCTCTCTCTCTCTCTTTCTCTCTCTCTCTCTGTCTGCTTTTCCTCCTGTGCACAGTTTTCAGCCTTTCTTTCTCTCTCTCTCTCTCTTTCTCTCTCTCTCTCTCTCTCTCTCTCTCTGTTTCTCTCCTTTGCTTTCTTGCAACATTTATGGTTCCCTTACACAGTATCAACCTAGAGAGAAATCTGCTCTCTCTCAGTCATAATGCTGTGAGACAGTCCCAGTTTTCTAATTTCCTGACATGAATGCTGATGACTGCTGTGTGCAGAAACTTACCAGGCTGCAGGAAAACAACCTTGAAACAGTGCATGTTTCCAGAAATCACATCACTTGCTATTGTCATTTGGACCTGAAATTAAAAAGTGTTACTGGCAGGCAATGTGACTTTGCCAGGGAGAGAGGGTGAGGTTAAATCCCTTCAATTCCAAGCGGTCTGACTCATATCACCTGGGTAATAACACAGGCTATGAGGCAAAATGGCTGCTTAGAGATTCAAGTGTTTCTGAAATCTCGAGAAGAGGCTTTTGCCGAGATACAGGCAGACGCCTTTTCTGTAAGATTGCTGTAACATCAGCCAAGAGGGTCTAGGTTCAAAACCGAGACATGGAAGTCTTGTTTTTCCTCTTATATTGCCTTAGGTGCATAATCCAGCTGTGTTAAAGGCATGCATATTTAATGTTTCCATCTGATTCTAGCTAAAAAAAAAGACTAGCCCTAAAATATATAGGACAAGAAAGTGATTTAACGTACAAGGAATCCTTTCAGACATTATTAATAAAATGAGAAAACAGCTACTATTGAAATAATCCAGAAGCCACAGTGAAACATCTGTCTTTTTTCACCTCTATTTACCGTAGACCACTGCTCCATATCAGTTTAATCAAACAGTGCAGGCTACAATGAGATCAAGGCAGCTCTGAGTGCAAAAATAGAGCACTTGAAATGCAAAACTAATCATACCTAGTTTCAGTGACATGTCAACTGACAAATATTAAAAGTTCTACAAGGGAAAGGTCCTTCAGGGGCCAATAAGGGCTGAACAGAAGTTCAGGTCTGTTAGAGAACTAAATAGTGTTATAACCTCTAGCAAAGCTTCTGTTTTAAAAGAAAAAAACAGCATGTCAGGAGGAGACTCCTGAGGAGATAAGAGAGTCTGTGTGGCCTAGCTGGTGGTATGCATATGTGTCCCTACGTATACATACACATGCACATGTACTGCACAGTATCCACCCGTATGTATTTTTTGTTTTGTCATTGCATCTCTATAACCCACATGATATTGTGAAGAATACACTGGAGGCTTGCAATTTGACTAGATTTCCCACTGTTATAATCAGCATGCTGGACCACAATACTGTTATGCTTATTACATGCAGGGAGCCTTTTGGGTGCAGTTAGACTTTTTTCACTTTCTCACATCTCTCACCCCAAAAGTACGAAATAAGAAGAGTCTACAGCCATGCCAGCAGCTCTGTGAGGCCGTAATGAGGCATAGCTGTGCTTTCAGCTTAATGCTAACGACAGCTCACAATGACAGTGCTAACATGCTGATGTCAAGTGGGTTCACCATCTTAGTTTAGCATGTTAGCATGCTAACATTTGCTAATTAGCGCTAAACACAAACTACAAGTGAGGCTGACGAGAATGTCAAAGTTTTTGGACAAATTGAAATGTTGTCTTATTTATGGATCTGGACCACAGTGGTGGACCAACTGAATAACAATCCTAGTATTGAAATACATTGTAATGTCTTAAATCCAAGCTGACCACAGCCTCTGTTCTCCCTGAAAAAGCAAGCTACAAACATTTTTCATCCATCTTTCAAGCCATCTATCACTTTAAACTTTAGTACAGTGAGTCTTATGAGTGGAGATTGGGGGATCCATCTTTTCCCTCTGGAGTGCTGAGCAGCTGGCTCAATAGAAAAGTATCCAAAATCATTCAGTTTGGTTGTGTTTATGCTTCTAGTTGGACTTGCTGCTTGATAAATATAGCAGTCGGGGCTCCAATGGGTCACTGCAAGGGAAAAGGAGAAAAGTCAGAGGACCACCAAAGTCATTAGGACGCATCCTCTGGGCACCATGGATGTCTGCACCTAATTTCATGGAAAGCTATCCAATAGTTACTGAGATATTTCAGTCTGGACCAAAATGATGGACCAACAGATTGATTTCTCCATCCCTGGAGCCATGCTTGGATACTAGCGTAAAATCTTTTTGACATCATAACTGAGCAATCCACAATTCAAATAATATTTTTTTCTTATCCAACTTTGTGGTACCCAGTGTATAGATTAAATGGTGGAAACCAACAAGGGATATTGTATTTTACCTGGAGTGACCTCATTAGTGTGCATTATGAAAGTGTAAACCACCCTAACAGTTCATACCGTGTACAGAGAGCCTCGGGAGCTCCTCCACAAACTGTACACAGTCGCCCTCCATTAGACTTTGAGTGAACTTGACTGTTTAAACATACAAGCTGCACACACAAATGGAAAGACACATGCTCATAATTCTGCATTCATACTCCATATGTGCACACACCCACACACACACACACACACACACACACACACAGGATTGTTTACACATGGGGCCTCCCAGAGTGACTCTGTCTTTTTCTAAGGCTGATGAGGCATAATGTAAATAAATTACATAGCCATTAACTTTATTAACATCATCTGATCTACAACATTTGAGCTCACTGCAGTGAACTATAGATTAAACAGAGTGAATAAATACATATCAGATTATTTATAATATATTTTATTTCCCAAGTACAATAAGTTTCATGGGCAATATGTGATGGAGCACATACTGTAGTTAATTTAAGGGAACAAAGTGTTAGCGGTGAAGCAGTGATTCTGGAGCTCATTAGAGTAAAGTGTGAGTTAAACTGGAAGATACAACATGTGGAAACAGGTTCCTTCATGGTCAGTGCTCTTTAGCTTTATCCTCCTGCTCCATAATAAAGACACTTCATTCCCTTTAAAAGAATTCCTCTCCCCACAGGCTAAATGGGAAAATCTGTGGAATACATGTAAGGATTACAGTGCTTTAGTTACAGTAAAGACACAGCTTTGAGCCACAGAGATGTCTGCAGCGTATCACCGTGCTGATAAATATTTCATTCAACTCATTTATTGAATTCTTGCTTTTGAGGCACATGAATGGAGTTTAATCATAATATGTATTCCACGTTTAAAGTAACAGCTTTCTCCCTGTTCTCTTTCTGACAGATGAGGTTCTTCCAGACAAGTTTATAACAACACGGCACAGACTGTTCCATGTGCAGCTGTATACAAAATGTGTCTGTCTTAAGCATATACACTATTATCTTTGGTTACTGTGTGTTCCAATGAGCCCAGACATAGGAAGAGTCTTTAAAACCTTGAGCTGCAAGATGTTTATTATTCAGTAGAGTAAAACTATTAGAGTAATTGTGATATATTTGGGGTCTCAGCTAAATGACACAAATGCCTATCTATCTAACTTGTGGAGATAAAACAGGATCACGTGACTATAGATGGCACCAATAAGGCCATTTAAACTGCAGCAGATTCACTGGAGAAACAGTAACAAGAACAGGCATCTGGCCTTTGGTGCC
The DNA here is from genome assembly GCA_003416845.1 of Oplegnathus fasciatus. Taxonomy (NCBI): domain Eukaryota; kingdom Metazoa; phylum Chordata; class Actinopteri; order Centrarchiformes; family Oplegnathidae; genus Oplegnathus; species Oplegnathus fasciatus. The sequence continues at coordinate 88,713 of NTHP01000792.1, forward strand.
CAAAAAGTGCCAAAGGGATGTGAGGGAAGGAATGGAAACAAGGAGAGGAGGGGGGAAACATCAATGGAGCAGGGGAAACAGAAAGAGGAGGGGAGGGAAGAGGCAGGTGGAGACAGTAATAGACCAGAGGACGCAGGGAGAGGCAGGGGGAGAAAGTGGTAGACCAGGGGAGACAGGGAGAGGCTAGGGGAGATGCTTGGCATTGCAGCTTCTTGTCTGCTGTTGCCCTCGCAGCAAGCCATTGGAGTCTCAACTGCTATATTTATCAAGCAGCTGTATGATGTTGGAGTGCACAGAAACCAAGCAGTTCTAGTCGAGCCTAGAGGAAAGTCCGACAGTGTGACAAACTAGAAGCATAAACAAAACCAAAGTAAATGGTTTTGGATACTTTTCTATTGAGCTGCCAGCTGCCCAGCACTGCAGAGGAAAAGACAGATAGGCCTACCCCAATTTCTGCTCATCAGAGTCACTGTGGAGTTTAAAGGGATACTCTGCCCAGAATCAATCTTTTCAATAAGTAACACTCCCTCCGTGTAGACTTGAAAGATGGCGGCAAAATATTTGTACCTTGCTTTTTCAGGGAGAACAGAGGCTACAGTCAGCTGGATTCAAGACATCACAATGTATTTAAATGACCAGTTTTAACAGCAGAAATATGCATTAAAAAAATCTACATTTTAGTCATGCTAACAGCATAGCTCTTGGGATGGCACTGTCAGTCAGCTGGTCCACCACTTTGGTTCCTGACATTTCCTCTAGCGCCACCATGAACTTGACATTTGTGATTTTAAGTGAAATCTCTCAACAACTTTTGGATGGATTGCCATCAAATTTGGTACCCACATTCATGTCCTTCTCAGGATGAGCTGTCATAACTTTGCGGACCCCCTTAACGTTTTATTCAGCACCATCATGAACAAATACCTGTAAAACAATGACGTTCCCATCATCCTAAACTTATGTAATTATTAGTACTAGTCCTAATTAGCAAATGTTAGCATGCCAACACGCTAAACTAAGATGGTGACATTGATATAATGTACACCTGCTAAACACCAGCCTATTAACATTGACATTGTGCACACGTTAGCATGCTGACGTTTTTAGCTCAAAGCACCGCTGTGCCAAAGTACAGCTTCACAGAGCTGCAAGCATGGCTGTACACTCTTAGTGTTGCTAAGCTACCTCTGCAACATAATACTTTTGTTATCTGTACGCCTAATATGTTCTGAACAGTACAATTTTTTTACCAAAATATGGCTAAATGCACTGTTTCACTCTCAATCTCCTCCTGCTATTATTATTTCAATACTGTAGATTTAATTTGAAATTAACTTATGTGTAGGTTGTCATGTTTATAGACAGAAACATTATGGGGGCACATTTACCATTCCCAGAATCACGCCCTTATTCATACAGTTCTTTGTAATACAGAAAACATTTAATATATGGCTGACGAATGGCTATAAATAATGTAGCTATTCACAACAGGCTCTGAGGAAGCCATCATAACATAGTACATTCAAATGTGGCTGTGCTGCCCAGCTCTGGATTACAGCTCTTATCAATGCTTTGAATTCTTCCAGCACCGATATCAGGGGGCACATTAATGCAAGGCGCTATGGATGGAGTTGCATAACATGCTGTAAATGAAGTAGATTCCAAAATGACGAGCATTATTTTATCAGCAGACTGAACCTGCCTTTCATCGGTTCAGAAGGTTGTTTGAGATTCAGGCTAGTACTTCAGTCAGGACATCTAAAATCCAAATCCCACTTTTGGATTCCCTCTCATTCCAGCATACTTTCACCTTTTGAGCTTTTAAAACTTTTGGAAATATCTCCCTGTGGTGTGAAAAGCCATGAGAAACGCAGTATGTATGGATTTTGTGGATATCAGCAAGCAGACTTGAATCTGCAATCAACTGTGAATCCAAGCTGTAACTGCATGTTTCAAGAGCCATCTGGAGATGCAGAGCAGATGGTCTCATTTTTCCGCTGTTTGTTGTTTATAAAATTTCCAACACCACTTTTGTTTCCATTGTACCAATTAGACAACGCTTCAGATAACCTTTGAGAAAACCGCAGAGAGGCAGCCAGCCAGCACACAGGAAATGAAAACAGCCTATAAACCAGCAGCCCAACATCATTTGTAATCCTGCTCATTACAAATGTGTGAAATACCATGTACAAGCGCAACAAAGGACACAATTTATCATACAAATCATCAGTTAAGTATGACTAGATTTGTATGTATAAATGCAGGTATATCTGTATGTGTGTATCAGGTGGAAACTCTGACTTGTAAAAAATAAAACAAAGACATTCTCTATATAAGAAATACTCACTGACAGATGTGTGTAATACACAGCTTGTCTGTCATTGAAAAAGCAACATCTTCCTTCTCCCTCTTCTGCTCAGCCACCCTAAATGACACATGGCACTGTCATTAACACAGCGAATGGGACCAGAGATCCAGACCGCTGGATTAGTATTTCATCCAACGTGCCAGACAGAGAGAAGACAGTCTGAATAAACAGCAAATGGAGAGCCCAACAAGGACAGGGAAACAGAGGGAGCGGGAGACAGGAGTGGCAATGAGAGTGGAAACAGAAAGGATAAAGGACAGATTTAATCACAATGTGTTTCCACTTGGCTACCAGGTGGTGCCAAAGGGAAAGGTTGATGATGGGTATTGTAGCGGCTGTGAGGGAAACCAAGAAAAGAATCATATCTCTGGAGGATGCAATTCTGAGCCTGTTTCTTATTCAAAATTTCGTCTTTTGTCCTGGATTTGAATTCACTGTTACATAAGGATTGGTTTTTGAGAACAAAAATATGTTGTTTATTTGATTGCAAATGAATTTCGGTCAAACCCAATCATCGAAAGTACTTAATGTTCACGGTAGGGTTTCTCTTTCATCTCAGAGCACACTGATGCTGAACCGTTGCTTTACTCCATGTCAACCAAAATATCTCAATGGAAAAATCTGTGGAAAGGTCATTGTTCTAAGGCCAGTGATTGTAAATATGCTTTTTCATTGGGCTGATTCAGACTGCGGTGACCCACTGTTCAGTTGGCAGCCTGTAAACTGGCCTTACACCATGCCAACCCGAGAGTCCACCGTTCTTCCAGACCTCCATTCAACCCTGTCTCTCCAAGGCTCCGTTTGTGTGTCCGCCAGTCATTCTCTCAGTCCAATTTAAACCCATTTTGACCATGATGCCAGTTCCATCTGCACTGCCCTGGAGGGCTTACTGTTTGTTAGAGTCCAAAAGTCCACAGCATAACCTCCACCGGTGAGAAATACATAATTACAAGAAATACACAGTGCTGCGGTCAACTTTTGGCTCTTAGAGAATGCAAAAAACTGGAAGGACAAACAAAGAGGGAAGAAAGGATGAAAAGGAGACTTTTTCTTTATTTCCAACTTTTAAGCAGAGCAGCAGAACATCTGGTGAGGAGCTTTTACTTACAAACAGCCTGCAGGAGCACCTACTTTTATCCTTTACTACTCCAGCACAGCCTCACAAGTTCCACCCAGCTAGTGAGGCAGACATACAAGAATTTTCCATCCTTCATTTTCTACATTAAACTACTCTTTACACCTCCTTCTTTGTACACACATTTTAGATGTGGGTTGATTATAGGCAAAATAAAGGAGAGTCCATGGTTACAAAGAGGAGGGATAAACAAGATGTCAACAGCCATTGTAATCTGACGAACACACATGCTGTCATAGCATCCACATCAGGGTTTGTTGGCTGGATGAAGGAGGAACATGAATCGAGACGTTAACATTTAATCTGCCAAACACTCTCTGAAACTAGAAATGTTTGTAATAATTGATGACAAGTTGAAAGAGTTGAGAGTCCCATAGTGGCATAGTGGAGCAAAAAGAACTCACATTTTAAAATATTAACATGGCAACACTTCACTTGATAATGATCTTATTGCATTGCTGGCTGTGACTCAAGAGGTTGAGTGGGTTGTCCATTAATTGCAGTGCTGGTGGTTCAATCCCTGTCCACATGTTGAAGAGCCCTTGGGCAGGCCAGCGCCTTGCGTGGCAGCTCCGCCACCATTGGTGTGTGAGTGTGTGTGTGTGTGTGTGTGTGTGTGTGAATGAGAGGTGTGAATGGTGCTGGAAATGTAGCTAAGGAGAGCAGGGAGAGTGAACCAAAACAGTAAAGTCGCAGGCCGTATCCTCACAATGAGTTGGCCTAATCAAAGCAACAGCAGTATGAAGTTGTCCAAGTAACGTGAGGTGTAACTTTTCTTGGATATTTGATTAAGATTTGCAAGTGTAAAACTGCAATAAAATGCACTGACTGGGAACAGAAATCAAAATCAAACCAACGTTAATTAAACTTAGAGATCATACGGCTCAAAATTTTTGAAACAGAAATGCTAAGTCACACAGCAAACAATGCTAATTGCCAGCTTACAGCTATGCAAGCTATCAATGAACTCAGTTTGAGACACAATTTACAGCAAAACAAAAATGCAACAGTTGTATATTCAGCTTGCAGCATCTAACATCTGATGAAACAAAATACTCACAGACCTGCACTAATGCTACTACTGTTGAATGACCATGACATAATACACACAATTCAATTAACCAGTTTTTAATACACTCAGACAGAGAGCAGAGCAGGGCGCAAAACCAAAACACTGAGCTGAAAGAAGCTACAGTGCTCTGTAGAGCTAAGGGGACCTGCAGAGTCTGATAATTCTGTGTGAGGTCATCACTCCAAGCAGCTCCTTTCGAGAGTGAGCCCTCTCACATTACACATAGTCATGTGACCCCCTGTTAACATGAAAACATTGATTAGCGCAACTATAAATATAGTAAGTGCAATATGGATTTGCATGGCCCTATGTCTCTTGCAAGTCATGATTTAAATATAATATACTGTGTTTATGTACAAATACATTTTCAAATTCCTTTTCCTTGTGCTATAAAAACAACCCTGATGCTTCTTGCAGAGATGATAGAGATGCTTTGAGAAATGTCTTTGTGTTTCATTCAGGTTCATTAGAGCATGATGTCGCTTGTTGTTTGTGCAGATCCAGCTTGTGACACTTTGACAGGTTACTAGATTGTGTTTGTGGGCAGCAGACCACGTCTTTGTGTGCTCTGATTGTAACCGAGAACATTTAATGTACAGCAGCTTTTTTCCCCCCATTTCCCTCTCCCCTGACCCACCGCCTTTCTGTTAACAGCTTAACACACTGCTGTGGCCAAACAATACGAATGGCAGCAAGTTATTCAAACACACGTGATCAAAGAAAAGCTGCAGATTTGTGGCCAGGGTGGTAAAACTTTCAATAAATATGCTGGTCTAGTGTCCCGTCTCTGACCAACCAAATCATATAATTGTGAGATGAATTATGGTGATGAAGCGTGGCAGGGGAGGACGGGGGGCAGGGGTGTCTGTCAACAGACTGAAGCTCTCTCTCCTCACCATGATTAGGAAACTAGACTTTGTCTGAACCGTATTGTAAAAGCCGGTGTGATAGATGTTGAGGAAGCATTAAAGTTCACTCGATACCAGCGTAAATGTCTCCTGACCTCTCCCTATTTCAATAAGAAGCTTTTAAAGGATTGGTTCACCCATGTCACTGAGTCCTAGACGAGGAAGACTCCAATTTTAAGACCTACTGGAGCTCCGGGATGAAGAGCATGACATGTTATTTACTGCTAATGTGTCTGCAGTGCTGGGTTGCCAGGAAATCAAGTCCACATAGGGCCACACAGACCCAAAATGGCTGACTGGGGCCTCGTTGCTCATTATGATCAAATAGCAACCTTGGGAAACTATCAGGCAAATTGAGTTGTGATGTGAACAACAAGCCTGCATGAGCCAAGGTATAGAGAAAACATTTTTTTTTTCCAAACACTGTCTGTGCTGTCTTATCTACATGTGCACTCCTGTCCTGTCGCTACAGCTGAATCGTGTCTGATGGGTCCCAGACCTCTGGCCATCTGCCATTCAAAGATGTTCTTCTATGTCTCAGTGAAGTGAATCAGTTATATATAGTCACCTAACAAAGATTTAGTGGTGAAGGGAAAGATACACCAGCCTCCTAATCTTCCCACTGGTTGAAGAGATCAGTTCTGTTGATGAAAAATGCTTCTGCAGCCAAAACACACACAATACAGCGATGAGAACTGGCAGGGAAATGCACAAAAACACTTTACAAGACATTGTAGAGGATGTCTTTTGTAATTACCTGTCATGGATGATAACAGACCTTACAACTTTTTTTGTCAGATCTATTTACCACACTTCAGACATACATCAGCAGCAGCACCACAATGCCAGACAACATTAGAATTCAGCTATAACAAGAGAGGAAAAATAACACTGTGGATGTTCAGGTGGAGCCATTGTGGAGCAGCAGAGAGGCAATTAGTTGGAGAAATGACTGTAGGCAAACACAGTGTAATCTCTTGTCATGTGCACGGTTATCTGTCTGTGCTTTTTTTTAATGATATGCCTTATGTTATCTTTATCTTTTTTATTTCCTTTTTCCTTCATTACTCCTTTTATCTCATATCATCAAGCTCATTCTTCTCTTCTTTCATGCTGCCCCTCACCTTTTCCGTCACTTTATCTTCATCTCAATCTCTCTCTCCCACCTGTCCCCCTCCTTAATCCCCCTCAGCCCTCTTCTCCCTCTTGTACCCCCTCAAACTAATGGAGCACATTACAGGCTTACTAAAAATAGCCCTGCTGCAAAGTCAATTCATTTTTTCTTCTTCTTTCTCTTCCTCCCTTTCTAATGCTCCTATTTTTTCTCTTTTCCCGTACCTCCCTCAGGAGGGAAATGAGTAACGTGGAGAAGGCTTGTCAGCTCATTTATCAGCTGGCAGCCCGTGTGCAGCTCTCTGTGCTATCAGGGCTGAGCGGCTGAGGCTGTGGGACCCAGGGCCTGAGTCCGGGCCCCTGGCTGTCTGTCTGTGTGTCATGGTTCTTGCTATATGGCCACGGAGCTTGGGGGACAGGGTGAAAATAAATGAGTGGTCAGTGTTTATGGGGAGCTGTAGGCACCATGGACATCACCTACTGGTCAGGCCAGGGGTCTTAAATCTGCGGGCAAAGCTGGCGGCAAACACTGTGCTAAGAGAATATATCACGAGGTGAATGGATGAGACGCAGTGGAGGAGAAAAGCCTCACGTAGATGCATGAGTAAGGAAAGATAACATAGAATCTATCCCCTGGGAAAAAATAAAAATGGATCCTGGACAGCAGGTAATATTAAAGAATAACTGTGGTTTATTACTATTTGAATCCTATTTTCATATTTTTGGCCATAATTCCTCTTGAGATCTGAGAAGCTCAAACAATCGTAGGCTCAAAGAAATTTTATACAAAACTAATCTTATTTGGAAGAGAATAAGTCTGTTGTAAACATCCATCACAATTTATAGACCAACTTCCTGGTTCAATTTTGACCTACCGTACTTGCCATTGTGGTGTGTGCACACAGTTTTCCTGTGCAATGAGGAATTATTACCGACATTTTGGCTGCGCTCGCTTTACTGTAGACAATATGGCTGAACTGTCTGTAACCTTTTGGATCATGTATCAGCTCATGTTCTTGCCTTGTACTGACGTCACCATGTTCCCACCTCAGCGATTACTTACTGTATTATCATAAGCAATGATCAATTCTCTTTCCTAAAAATATGTTTATATATTACTAATCTGCAAAAGCAAATATGTTTTAAAAGAAACGCAATGCTGTCTGGATTCCGTTTTTTTATCAACACATAATATTGAGGAGGCGTTTTTAATGAATGTATTCGCAAAATGTTTATAGTGGAACATTTCTACAAAACGTCCACTATCGACTTTATTTGTTTTCCTTGCAATATCTGCTTCTAGCAACTAAAGCATGATTAACATTTGATGTTTATGTTTAACAAAGATTGTTGTCTTGGTTAAAGCAACTCTGTGGAACTTTTCATTTTGTGTTGATTTTGGCAGTCCCTGTGGACAAAGGAGGTAGTGTTTCATCCAACATTAGGTTACATGTTCCCTCCGCTTCACTCCCCGCTGCAAGGAGACTACTTCTCCGGGAGTAGAGCGGGTGGCAGCTGCGGAGATGGACCTTCAGTTAGCGGCTGAAGCAACTC
>NTHP01000792.1:107372-132166 GCA_003416845.1 Oplegnathus fasciatus
CGAGAACTTCGCCTACCAGCTGGAGCTCATCAGGCACCAGCGCCGCCAGACCTGGGAAGCCACGCCACGCTCCATCCACGAGGGCACCACCACAACCATCATGAACAGCGACTGCCTGGTGTTCATTTTCTCCCTGCTGTGGTCAAGAAGATGATACTGAATACACCAGGCCAGCACTGAGAGGCTCAGGAAGAGCTTCTACCCTCAGGCCACTAGGATCCTAAATGAGGAGACTGCCTGAGAATTCTCCTAAGACTATTTTTACTTACTTATTATTCAAAGTTACTTACCATAGTTAACATTATTATTTATTACTTATTTCTATTCTTTATTCTTATTCTATTTTATACTTATTTTTAATTTCACAATTGAAGGAGCTAACTGACATACATTTCACTATGATTATACCCTGTAAGTTTATATGTGACAAATAAATTTGAACATTTGAACTTACTGCTTTGTTTTCCTTTGTCCGCTCATAGTAGCGTGACGAGTGTCCAGTATATCCCCATTCAGCCATGTCTCCGTGAAGCAGAGCACACTGCACTCCCTATAGGCATGCTGGCTGTTTACCAAAGCTGCTAGTTTATCTGTTTTGTCAGCGAGTGACCTCACGTTCCTGATAATGGCCGATGGAAGAAAAGGTTTAAATGTCTGGTCCGTCACAATCCTCTCACACTGAGCACACACTCACTCTCTCTCTCTCACACACACACAGACAGACACACAAAGAACAAAGTGGGGACAGAAGGCAACCAACATTAAACATCACATATGGTGCGCAGACTTCAGATACACCACAGAAACACTGACGGACATATCATATATAATATATCAAATATCATGTTGGCATGCTGTGTCTTCATTAACAACATTCTTAACTTTGTTGCAAAAGTCTCTCAAATTACTGCATTCAAGCCATGTGATGCTCAGAAAGAAAAACTGATTGGTCAAATGAACTATTCCTTACTGGTATGATGCAGTCAGCTTTGTTTACAGCTGAAGTATACCCGCTTGTAGTTTTCTTCATAAAGTCTCAGTCAAAATGGAAGGAGCAGAATCATTAAGTGTTTTCAAAACTAGCATGGCATCTGCCTATTTTACCAAACTGTCCCAACTTAAAAGTTCATATTCCAATAAAATGTCACAGTGGTGGTAGCGTTAAAGCAAACTTTGAAGGCCTTAGGCAATCAAATCGCTGTCTCAGTAGGTTTGAGGGTGGTTTTACATGTCTGAGACCAACTAGGCAAGCGATATGTAAAGTGAGAGAGAATCATTAGATTCATAATTGATTTTGCTGCTTCCATACTCAAAATGTGTCTGATAAATCTAAAGTTGGCCAAGTTAATTTTTACTGTATTCACAACTTTATTACTTTTTACATGAAAGCTGTGAATCAACTGTGATTTCTAAGTATCTGAACTAATGTACTAAACAAAGTTTCTCTCCCTGGACAAATACATCAGGTTCAAATACAAATCTGTCCTTTTTTTAAAAGCATACACATAGTTTTTTAAAATTAAGATATATTCTTTTTGTCTCTCATTTTTGTTATCTCCAAAACATGGCTAGCTTTAGATGTCACAAATCAACCTTGACTTACAGCTGCAAGTTCTGTATTGTGTATTATTGCTAAATAAAGGCTATAATGCATGTCCACAGGACACAATTCTTCAGCAAAGATATGTTCAGGGGTTGATTTGAAAATCATCGACTTCTGAGTAGAAAGGTAATGGCAGAGTACCGAGGAAACTAAATGACTACCTACATAGTTTTAAGCTTCACTAATGACACTGCAGTACACTGAGCTTTTATGTTTCTCTTTTTTTCACAGCTCTAAAGAATGTGACAGAGAAAGCCTTATCACATAAGAAACCATGCTGGTGGTATTTTTTCCTATTTGCTGTGAAATTCACTAAGTTGTTGATCCTATAAGTCGACGTGGTTTCTGCCACTGTTACACTGGCTCTAGTTAAAGTCAAGCAAATACCATGATAATCCAATTTGAAAGTCTAGCGGCAACTTTAATGCCACAAAAACAAGCATAGCTGAAGAATACTGAAATGCTGACTCCTATTCAGGATTTTGTAAGGGTAAGCTGTTCAGAAAAATCAATAAATGGTATGCCCGTTAACCATTTTAAAAGTAAGAGTGGTTTCTGTATGGTTGCCAGAACAGGACCACGTATGGGTCATGATGCAACTGTGCCTCAGCCAGTCTTATGACCATGTACTACTGCAACCGCATATAAAGAGCACTGAAAAATGTAAGGAAAGGTTGAAGAAAGAAGCACTGAAGGCAGAAGTTTGTGCAAAAAAAGGGTGGTTAACAAAAATGTTGAAATAAAGGCAAAACACAAGCCCCCTGATTTTCAACAAATAACTTAAAATTGAAGAAAATACCCATGAGTACACCAGCTTTAATAGAATGTCATTTACCGCAAATAGTTTGACCCTTCCTTCCACTACTAGATTTGGATCTGGATTTAGGCCTATGCATAGTACCATTTCTGCAACGTCCCGAGTTTTAAATAACATTGCACAAGCCCTGGATAGCAAAATGTGTTGTGCTGCTCTTTTATAGACTTATCTAAAGCATCCGATACTGTTGACCATTTGTTACTTTTAAAAAAACTTTCCTGTATTGGTCTAGATTTTGTCATTTGCCTATGGTTTGAAAACTACCTCTTGAATATATTGTGATATGTAAAAATGGGTGTTGTTCAATCTGATATTTTAAATGTTACTAAAGGTGTTTTACTAAAGGTTCAGTGTTAGGTCCAATATTGTTCTCAATTTACATAAATTATAATGTCCCCTCTTCCGAATCCTGTAAATTTCATCTTTATGCGGATGACACAGTTTTATATTGTACTACAACTTCTATGGAATCAGCCATGGAATGTCTGCAATCTTCATTTGATTCACTCCAACTCCAACTACATAACCATGAGTTAGTGCTAAATTCAGACAAAACCAAATGGATGCGGTTCATCAAGACTACTCATACTAAATCTTTTAACATACACTCTGCAAATAGCATATGCATAGAGAGAGTGCCTCAGTATAAATACTGTCTGGCTGGACAATAATCTTAACTTCAAGCATGAGAACAATACTTGGTTTTCTGTACAGAAATAAGAATTGCTTCCCTATTAACCATAGAAAAACAATTGTCGAATCAATATTTTTCTCTGTTTTAGATTATGGGGTTGATATATATGGAAAAGCTGCTGCCTCTACTTTGAAATCACTGGATGCTGTCTCCCACTTAGCTCTAAGGTTTATAACTTGTGATCCCTGCAGCACCTACCACTGCCATCTTTCGGCTGGCCAGCTTTGGCTGTGAGGCGGGACCAGCATTGTTTTTTATTCATCTATAAAGCTTTAATACAGATGCTTCCACCCTATTTCATCCCCACTCCCAGAATAGGTTGTTGTTCCACATCCCATTCATCAGAACTGAATTAGGAAAAATGTCATTTTCTTGCAGTGCACCTTATACATGGAATAATCTGCAAAAGGCCTTAAGTTTGGAATCTCGGCTGCCACTACGGCTGTTCAAAGGCAGTTCAGAACTTGTTTTAAATCATTGTAAATGTTTTTAAAGGTCCTAAATACGACATTCAGAACATTAATATAGCAGCAAACTATTATTTGCTATGTAAAGATATAGTGGAGTAATGGTGTCGTGGTCAGAGGCTGAAGTCAAACTCTCTCTGTGTGTGCTGTGATCGGAGCTTCTGTTCTTTGTTTTGAAGCCGCACGTGCATGTTAGTGCATGTGAGTCTGCACCGCGTTTGTAAAGAGACTAAGAGAGCAACCTCCCACACAGCATTGTAAAAGTGAGATGGTCGAGTGCAGTTCGAAGCATCCAACTGAAGGCATTCACAACCATCAAATTAGCTAGCGTTAGCAGGATAGCTCCTAGCGAGAAACAGCAGGCACCACTGTGTCTGAGGGTGTGTGTCTGTGTGTTTGTGTTCGAACTCAGCACTCACCAGAGACTCCGGTTCTTTCTGTTATTTTCCTTTAGTCTGTCTTCTTTTCCCCCTCTCCTATGTACATTTCCCCTTCAGTCAGCAGTCAGCATGGACGAAGAGAGACTATTTACATTATAACACCCATAGTGTTGGCACCTCCACGGCTCGCTGCTGCAGACAGGTTGAGAAGCGAGAGTGAAGATAAATCCACCTTTTAATCCCAAAAGTTTAAAAAATAAACTCTGAGCTCTCCTCCCACTGGTAAACAGCTCTGGATCAGAGCAGAATCCGGTGTGACTCCGGGGGTTTATTCCTTTGGACACTCCTGCTCCGCCCTCGGCTCTCTCCTCTAAAGCTCCCAGTGCTCAGCAGCTGTCTGTCAGTGACAGTGCTCTGTCCCTCCGCTGGTCCGCTCTGCACGGTCCTCCCCACACAACACTCTGCAAAGCCCCGCGATATGCGCAAAATTTATACGCTCAAGTTGAATACTTACTATTACTATTTATTTATTGAGTATTTATAGACGGTTTTGGTGAGTTTTATTTAGTTTCTGTCGAGTTTGAATGAAGTCCAGTTGAGCCCTTTTGTTTTGGTCTGAGATGCTGTGCTCTACTGCAACAACTACTGGTTCTGAATGTCGTATTTAGGTCCTTTAACTATACCGTAATTTTATCTGTGTATTACTCTTGTATTTCTTCTTTTATTAATTACCTCATAGCATTTTTATTATCATGTATTTTATCTTTTAGTTGTCATACATTGTTGTTGTTTTTATTGTTAGCTGTTTTATTTGCAAACATTATTATATGTTTTTTGGGTTTTTTTCTCGACACCATTATAATGAGGATACTTCCTCAATGGTCTTTCGAGGTAAAATAAAGGTTGTATGTATGTCTGTATGTAACTCAGTTACTCAGTTCAGTTACTCACTGCTTCAGGTAGAGACAAAGAGTTTCCTGATCCTGAGAAGCAGCAAATCTCTTGCAAGGAGTATGATGGGATAGCAGACGGTGAGAGACGAGCAGGATTTGTAATACTGTAATTAGATAATCCTAATTCATATCATTGTGCGCCAAAAACAGTTGACTCAGCAGTGAATTGTACATGGATTGACAGCTTAATGGATCTGCCCACTGGTGGCTGAGTTCTGTGTGTTTCTGCCCTTAGAGGAGCCAATCATGCATACCAGCACATCTCAAACATTTACCACATCTCTTTTAATGGATCATAAACTTGTGGAATACAAATACAGCTACATAATTGAAATGAACTGGTAATGTGGGCAGAAATATGTGTCACAATATGTGAAACTGAATTATTTGAATTTGAATTTGATCAAAAAAAATCAAAAAACTGAATGTGAATAGCACAATTTGAAATAGAATTTATTAGTTTAGAACTGAACTCCAATAAACCTGAAACTGAATGTAATATTATGAAATTGAATTCAGTTGCTCTGAAACTGTATTTGATCCTCACTGAAAAGTCAGCTCTCTCTATACACATTCAGTTCTCACAATTGAAATTCAGTTCTTGCAATTCAATTTCAATTTACTGGGAAACACATCCGGTCGTTGATGAAGAGCAATCGAATACAGATTCACAGAACTCCTACACTCACGTTAAAGGTGTAGTCTGCAATTCTAATCCAAAACACTTTTTGTCAAATTCAGTGAATATCTCCTCACAGTCCACTAGCTGTCCATTCTGTGTGTGCGCCGAAAAAATGTCTGGTGCTCATACACAGCCCTGGCTCTGTAAACGGGAAACAAACAGAGTGGCTCGGACCGAGCCACCAGCCCATTCTCATTCCCAGGTCATCAAATACCAATGGCCCGACGCTTTGTCACAACTCGTACTTGTGCACAGAACAACACAAATGCTGTGCGTTACTCACGCAAGTTTGAAGGAGCACTGAAGGACTGTTGAGTTCAAATATCAACAAGCTTTCTCCAGGATTGCACACTACACCTTTAAGTTGATCGTGGTGAATTTCCATTATCGGGATAATCACGAATTGGGATAATCACACGGGTGACTTGAAAAAGCTGTCTAGCTCAGTAACGTACAGTCCTATATTGATTTCTTGATTTATTTTGAATTCCCACAAGGGGGGTCCCGCATCTTTCCAGTCATTCCAAAATCCTAAGCCTGTCACCATGGCTGAATGCTTGGCTTCCCATTGTATCCCCCTAAAAAAGTCAAATCGGATGTGTAGAAATAGTATGGATTCCAAACTAAAGACTGACAGGGAGATGAGAAAGAAAGAACAGACTCATACAATGTTGCTATTTATTTTTTCATTTATCTTATTTCTGCAGGGCGACCATATAATTTATGATTACCTTATCTAAGATTGTTTGTTTGTTTTTCTCTAAAAATGATGTGTGTTCTATCTGTGATGTAATAAAAATATTTGTTTTTATTAAAACATGAAATATTGAGTGTCAAGCATATTTTGATGATTATCGGGATAATATTGTGAATCGCAATTATTTTGGCCAGGATAATGGTGACATGAACTTTCCATATGGTCCCATGCCTATTACAGATATATAAAAAATTAAAGATGTTATATTACTCCTTCATTATTTAATTATTTTTTTGAAAATAGCTACTTTTTCAAACTTTTCACTGGCTGTAATACTACATTCAGTGGTTTCATTTCATTTTCTCGATTGCTAAGACACATTTCCTGAAATTATGCTCCATTTCCCAAAACTCTAAACACTCATCTTCACAAACTTTAAACTTCAATATCAAGACCAAACTCTCCACTCAAAACCATGTAATCTTACATCTAAACCAAACTTTGCCTTCAGACATCACACAAAAGCCATCAAATACACANACACTACAAAATAGCCAGATCAATTCAAAACACTATGGTAAAAACCTGTTACTGCAATGACTAATGGCACTTCTTTACATGATGAACACGATATAAAGACACAACACATGTTTACATTTTCTAAATTTTTAGTTCCTCAGTGTACTGTGGTAAAATAAACTGAAATTGAGTGAAAAAGTAAATGTACTGTAAAAACATGCAACTGATAAAGAATGTAGAATAGGAGGCAATTTTCATGTAGTTACCGATATAAACCATTGAAAAAAGCTGTTTGTACATAAAGAAAGAAATCACATTTATTCCACCTCAGCATCCCGTCTCTGGTCTGAGTCAAGAGAGAGAGTCTCATCAATATTAGTAATATTAGCCCTAGCCAGGCAATGGGGGAAAAAAACCCTTGTATGCCTTATCCAATATGCGGATTATAGAGGCTGCTGTGGAGCGGCTCAGATTCAGCTGCACTGTTTGCGTAGCTTCCCTCATTGACATCTCACGGACAAGGACATGATCAACTAGTCGCACGAATCTCATCAGAAACTGTGTGTCTCCTTGCCCTTCCTCTTCCACCTCCTCTCCTTCCTTTCTCTTCATGTCTTTGTGGATGCATTGTTTCAAAACAAGTGAACTGACCCATGGCCCTTTTATCTATTCTGAGGTTCTGACTGGTGAACAATTTTGACTCCTAGTGTTTCCACCTGGGGAATTGTGTGTTTATTGGGTTTCAGCTGTGATGACTTGAGTTAATGATATTGAATGCCAGTGCTCTCTAAATGAGCACATGGTGCAGCCAGTGATATATGAAGGGATTTGTGTGTGGAGTTTTTCACAAAAAGCTCAATGAATCTGAATCATGTGTGAAAATAGGGGAACAGTGTTTATAGTTTTGGGAAATGGGTCTGTCTTTTGGTAGAAGGCGTCATGGTTTGGGATGTTTAGTTAGGTCCAGTTATAGTGTGGAAGCGATTGAGAAAAACTGACATTTTCCCATAAAAAAGTTTCAAGGAAATTAAAATAATCCTTCTTGGGAAAATATACAGTCAAACTGTTTTAAAAAGTGGGTTTTTCAGCTCTGAAGCTATCAAGATCTGTGGCACTCACTTTTTTATGCAGGGCCAAATAACTTGTAGATGTGATAGGACTATATTAATACTACACAAAATCAAATTCTGGTTGCAAGACAGTCAACACTAGTGGAGATGACATTTTGAAAATTAAAGATTCTTCATTCAGGAAAAAAAATGATTTCTTTTTATTCAGCAACAACTATTTACATGTTGCAAATTATCCTTAGGGTTTCTTGGATGTTCAGTACAAATTTTAACTCAATCCAGTGAAAAATAAGCAATTGAATACACATAAAAAGAATGGCAAAAATGATGAAATGGCCAAACTTTCACAACTAAAAAAGTAGTAGGATCTAGAGTAGAGCTGTAGGATGTTGCAATGTCCATTGAGTTTAATGTAAGTTTTCACAGGATTTTTTTCAAGGAAATACATGACATGAACTGGGAAAAGTTCTGAATTCTGGGTGAGTTGGCATGGATGTCTGTGACTCCATCTACATGAAACTGTTCACATTTAAAATACCGTTTACGTCCGTTTGCATCCACATTAGTGTTTCCAATTGGTTTTAGTAAAGACCTCTGTCCACAGTGAAACACCTGAACAAGATGAAAACAGTTAAATCTCTTTCGTGCCCCATAAACATGCATGTTAACCAGCAGTCATTCCCAAGATGCTGGCTGTGGTGATAAAATCACTATTTTATAATCATAACCTCATCTGACAAGATAAACATAAATCCAGGTTAATGACAACAGCTCTGCTATGTATTCATCTCTACTGACATTAAATGAACGATTACAGAGAAATTTAGAGGCGACTATATGTTGTCTTTGATTTTACAGGCACACAGCCCCAACCCTCACTGGGATGCTGACATAATCACTTTGCAAAAGCTCTGTTTTAACATTTACACATTCCGGAGGCTGTTTTGGAAAAGCTCAATTTTGAGGGGAGAGAAACGCCGTTTTAGTTGGATGGAGGGCTGAAACAGAGAGAAAATTGTGTGTTTAACCAGCTCAATGTGGACATACTCTGTGTAGCAGCACCAGCATGCTTGGTACACTGGGAGTTTATTGATTGTCTCCTTCTTCTCAATTCACGGGCAGCCTTTAAGAAACAGGAATGCAGCTCAGAGGAGGTCAAAAGCAGAGTAATTAACAGCTTGGATCATGTGCTAATTGCTACACAGTGGCACAATGTGTGTCCTAATCAACGCCTGGCCTGTCAGAGTGACAAAGCCAATTCACAGGGAATGTAAAAATACACACAGGCTTTCATATTTGTCATCTCTAAGCAGTGACAACACTTCCTGGGCACTGTGAGTGATCAGAGGAGCAGCACAAAAAATTAACAGGTATGTATGTTGGAAGGGTCAGTGCTAGAGGGCTTTGTCACTTGAATGTAAACATGTTGTTTTGGGGCACTTGCCCGACTGATTCTGTTGTTTTTGTTGGAAGGACAGTGTCAGCTCACAATTTGTTTCCTTAAAAAAAACTGAAGCACTTGGACTGTAGCACTGAACAAAGTCTAGTTGTTTGGTTCTGTGTGATGCACTTAAAATCTTTAATAACATCTAGCTCTTATTCCTATGAAGGTTGAGTCCACTTATTGTGAGTCGTTTTGGCCAGAAGCATCTGCCAAATTAATCAAATTTAACATACTGTAATTTCCATGTTGGTCTACCCCCGCGCCTCTGAAAGACAGGCAAATTAGATACTTTAGAAATAAATACAAAATAGGAAATTTCTCACATAAATAATGATAACTAAACTATACCTCAGATCAGACCATCAGATAGATCCCTTTTACTAATCACCCTTGGCATAAATGTACAGTATAACATGAAAAGACATGCTGACTGAATGAAATTACATAAATAGGAGGAAAATCTATTTCCTATATTGCCCTTTTCCTAAACACATTTCCTTCTCTGCGTCTTCTCCCAGTGATAGCTTCACTGTATGTAACAGCCCTTATGCCATCATTTTCCAAGAGTACCCTTGTGGCTGTTTTTACATTGGACCAGCCAAAGGGAGGCTGAAAGAGAGTTGCTGAATGTAAATATGCAATTTGAACCAAAAGTCCTTAATATCAAGTGGCCAAACATTAGAAACAGTGTTTAAGTCATGGGACTGAATCTGTTCAGGATAACATTACAGGGGTTGACAGATTGATAGTGTCATGGTCCGTGGCTGGGCCCTTGTTCCCAGTGTTTTTTAGTGTTTCCTCCTCCTCGTGTTCTTTGTGATCCCGTTTGTCTCTTATGTCTCGTTCCCCGCACTAGTCTTGTCCTTGTCTGTTTTCAGTTTAGTCATCCACATTTCCTGTTTTATTTTGTATACTTGCCTCTCATGTCAGACACTTCACTTCCTGCCCTAGTGTGTTTCCCGCTTGNCAGTTCATCCTGTGTTTCGTTCTTGTGTTCCGATGGACTCTGTTCCTGTGTGTTTCCCGTGTTCCTGATCCTGCCTATACCTATCAGTAAGCCATTTGCTTAAATAAATACCTTTATTGGCATCAGCTCTGCCTCCCTGCTGTCTGCATTTGGGTCCACCCTGCATCTACCTTAACAGATAGACTTGTTACATAGAGACTTTATTGATTGCTTTATGGGCTTTGAAAACTGGATGAAATCTTTTATACAGCTCTGTCTGGCTTGTGGGCTCATCATCTGATGCTAGTGATGTGGATGTAACTGTGCCGTGATTTCTATCACTTCTAGGTCAGTTTAAGTTTACTCATTTGAATGCTTACCACTGATCTGTTGCTGACCAACAGCAACGCTATCATTCTCCACGTGAGGAATTTACCACTGATGAAATCGAGGAGGTAAGAAGTACATCCTTTTTCAGTGCCTTAGGTGTGGCACTAAGGCCTGCTCACAGTAGCATTTAAAATGTTGAAATTTTACAGGAAAATAATTTAAATAGATTTTTCATCATCAGTGCGTAGTGATCGTGGCACAGAACAGACCTGAACCCACACACAACACGGAGACGGTCAGTGTAGAGTAAAAGTTCAGGCAAGGATCAAAACCAGGAGATCAAACTTAACCAGACAGGGGGCAGGCAAGGAATCATCAAACCGTGAAACAGGCAGAGGTTCAGGCAGGATCAGGTATGCTGGAAAGCTAGGGCGGATGCAAACTAGACAATCTGGCGGGGGAACCAGTGGAAATGAGAATATATGGAAATACATACAACTGGGCTGATTAGGGGAAATGGGAAGCAGGTGAGTGGGTGGAGAAGGTCAGGTGGTGGAAAGGGTGGGAAAGGGGTTATTGGAGGGCAGTCTGGATCTTGAATGACATGAGAGTTAGTATGGCAGAGACATGAATAAGAGAATGAATAAAGGGAAATGTTATGATCTGAGTTGCGACACAGAGGATCCACTCGCGGGCCGAAGTAAATCCTTGCAAATCTTTTGCATCAAGTTCAACTTCGGTGAACTTTGACACACAAACTTGTGCTATTGACCAATAAAGTTGTGAAGTGGGAGGTATGGAACCATATCGGGGACTATATTCACATAATGTGAAAATGAAAATGTAATTCCACAATAGCATTATAATTTTCCACATGTATGTGTTGAATGCAGTAATCCAATTTTAATTTTCACATACTTGTATGGGCGTGGTCAGTGCTGACCTTTGAGAAAACTCAAACAGAGGAAGCTATTATAGCTCGCACCATCTCTTCAACCCTCCTCTGCCACACTGCCAAAAGAGGCATGATGTGCAGCTAATAAGAAAGGAATCAATGGTCCAAAATAGCTCTTGAATAAATGTGTCAGTTTATTGTTTGGTTAGCGAGAGCTGCAAAGAAAGAGAAAGCCATTGTGACTGACTGTGTTCCCACCTGGTTAGCCCCTTAGCAGTTGTTAGTCACAGTAGTTCACCTACTAGCCCTATGTCACAAAGCTTCTTGAACCACCAAGTTTTAATCTGAGTAATGAACAGGTGCTCAGTTATGATTACTTTCAAACAAGAACCCTTGAGAGGACTATCTCTAACACATGTCTGGTTTCTTTTAGCTAATGAAAGAATGTTCTTCCAGGGATGACACCTCTGTCAATGAATGTGACTCCAACATCAAGCTACTGGTCTAAATGTGTCCTCCAAGACGTGTGTCCATTGTTATCACCACCCAGAGGCAAGAATAGAGAAGAGCACAAAATCTTGGTCTCAAGACACTCAAGATACAGACACTGGCGTGAGACAGTGGAATGTTTAAAGTGTTAGCTCAAAAAAATGACAGAATGAATGAATTTGTTTGTATTTCATGTATGATAACGAATAATCAATTAATTTCATGAATCTTAAAGACCACTTTTTTACTTATTTCTCACAAACTGTTGTTTATGATTGTAGTTGCTGTAGGGCTATAGTTCCTACCAAAGGATCACTAACTTTATTACTGAGATCTGGGGATGCTGCGACCGATGGCAACCACACAAGGAATCAGACACGTTTAACATAAATCCACAGATTAACTGCATTATTGTTATTACTAGACCACTCATTTGCAAGTGAAAACAAAGTGAATATTAAAGTTATTACCTTAACTGCCTATTATAAACATCTCTTACAACTTCCAGAGCTACTTCGCGTTATGTTTACACCTGCAATGTCTCCCGCTTCCTGTTGGTAAACCAAAGACATGGATTGCTAAACCTTGCCCACATATTCAACGTCATGACCTCAGTTTATAGGACAGGTGTCTTAAAACAATAATCAGGTGCCCATATGAACACTGAAACAGGTTTAGCTCGCTGTATTCCTCTTGTTCATACTGGTCATTAAAACATCACTTCCTAATGAGCTTTTAGTGTAAGTGATGGGGGACGTGATGTGCAAAAAAGTATTCCAATGTTTATCTGAAGTTAATATGAAGCTTCAGAAGTCTGAATTAGACTAATCAAGTGGGTATGTTCCAAAGCTGTATGTCTTTCCACAGCCAGGGTTTTCTTACTGAGCTGCAGTAGAGGAATAGTAGCACAAAGAGGGAATTTAATACTAAAAATACAGTAACTTTGGGAGTGCACTACATGTGCATGTACATGTTATGTACATCTGGCAGGGCTCGGGTTGCCAATCCATTCTTATTCATCTGTTCACATAAATTTCCACATCAATATTTTTTTTTCTACCATATGACCCCCAAGGGGTTCCACATAATACAGTCAGCCCAAATAATTTGGATTTCTCTGTTCTCTGTTGATCTGCAGCACAGGAAAATGTTGTGTCCAATGTTATCCTACTAAGAAAAAGTGTGAAGACATGTGAATATTAGCTGGCTATTCAAAGTGAAAGGACGTTTTGGCGTGCATATAAGCATTACGCTATCTGTCTCTATCTCTATCTAATGTAGCAGACTCTGCACACATTTTGGATACATTTCCAATGTAAATATTAGTCAATGGATTATAGGATCCAGATGTCTGCATTAGTCATATCCTTGGCAACAATTGAGGTCACAATGCATTGGGTACGGTAAACAGTTTATTCCCACATGATCAATCACCTTTGCAGACGTGATTTGATGATGGTGAGCACTTCATAAATGTCATGGTGCATATGGCCAAAGCCCATGAGGGTCAAGAAAGCCTTTGTTGCCCTGCTGCTGTAGGGATCCAGACACTTTGATTAAATAGTACAATTTATATTCAAATGAAACACTTGGAGTCCATACATGTGCATTATGTAGGCTGCTTATATAATCATTCAGTCTGTTTTCCATGATTTACATTTAAATGCAGTGCTTTTGCATTAGAGACTTATGTTTAATGGCAACATTTAGAGGAAATGTGACAAGTAAAGCAGCAGCCCCAAGGGGCCAAAGACTAGACCACCTGATCCCACACTCTGAAGTGACTCAGCTAAAGGTCGGGGTTATGCTTGAAACGAACACTTTGTTTGAAGCAGACTGATGCCTTAAGACTACGTCCACATTAAAACATTAACGTAAGACAACAACATGCATCCACACTAGGGAAAACACCTAACAAATAGACAAAGGACAACAAAGAAGCCATTTTCCTGTCAGTAAACAACAAAACTGTTAAACACAGCCGACATCTGGTCATGATTTAGTTGTTCTATTTTTTTTTCTGTTTCTGCTGTCGGACAACTGAAAGAGCCTAAAATAGTGATTTGATTAACTACTACCCTTTAAACAAGTGAACAGATGTAAATCAAATCACCTTTTTATGACTGCAAACCCATCTGACAACATAAACATGAATACGGGTGGATGACAAAACCTGTATTGTGTCATCAGCTCTGTCAGAGCCCTCTCTTTAGACACCCCTTCTGCGTTAACAGGGTGGTCTCACTGAAATTAATAAAGAGGCTGCATTTTTCACATAGTGCTAAAGTTGGTCTGAACACAGCCTCAGTGTGGACACAAGTGTGAAGACACCCTCAGTGCTGAGAGCTGCAAGAAAGTGACAGAGATACACTACTACCTTTGAACAGACAGACCTGACTGCAGCTGCCTGCTGAGAGAAGAGTCCAGGACTCTGTCCTTCTCCCTGACTAACTGACCTTGAGTCAGGCCCTTAGATCCATCAGCCACCTGGTGGGGTCGGGGATGAGGTGGAGAAGAAACAAATCTTCAGAAACAAAGAGAATCATGTGGGTGGGTGAGGTGTATTTGGGTTATATTTTTCAGCCCAACAGTACAACAAAAAGCAAATCTGAAAATGACACTGAAACTGTGAGACTGAATTAGTTTGGGATCTTAAATAATTGACAGAACTCTGATGTGAAACTAGTTTATTCTAGTTTATAATTTGAAGTAAGTGAACTATTAGCCTCAATGAATCCACAACAGTTTTCTGACAGGAGAAGCTGTACTTGATTAATTTGGAGTTACAAAGTTTCAAATAAAAATCAGTTGGTACTTTCAGTCACATACATTATGTGGATTAATGTTGATAACTACTGGAAGCATTAGACAGTACAATTGTTTTAACCAGACTGGTTCTTCTGATAGATTATAACTCATCAAATCATTAAGTGGCAGGTGACTACTTTAAACTTGAAAATAAGTGTTTTCAGAGTCACATAATGAATAAGTTACATGTAAGTAAGGCTTAGTGCAGAAGCTATTTGTCAAGTAATTGAGTAATTGATTGACAAACATTTCAGTTTTTAATTTTACTCATAGGTTAAAGGTGGTCCTTCTCTGACTGTATTATAGCACTGCATAGCAACCCCACATTCCCAAATAGCCTCCCTGCTCATTGATAATTTCAATCATTTCAAAGTCAACACAGCTAGCTCCAATTTCAGGATTTGGAGTTCTAGGCACTAATTAGGACAGTATTCACCAATAGTATCAGTTGACATGAGTGAGCACAAGGAAAGATGTTTTAAATTCAACTAAATTAAATTAAAAAAAATAGCTTGAGCCTGAAGGTTCATTCTTGGCCTTGCAAATACCTGTTTGACAAAAAAAAGGTCAATAGGACCTCAATATGGAACTTTGGTCATGTGAAAACAGGTGGTTGTATATGGGGGGAGACGGTTACCCGCAACCTGTCACTGTTCAAAGATGGTCTCTAGCGTATGTTCTGCTTGTTTTTTCTCCAGTCATCCACCAACTCCTGGTCGATGAACATACTCCATACTTAAGCTGAATTTTTAGTTGACACAAGGGGTTAATGGAAGTCCCGACATAAATACCTACATCGCAGGTTTTGATTTGTAGTGATTTGAGCATTGGATTTCACTCAATTATATCACAACTGCAACACTAGACGCAGGTGTTATACAGGATCAGGCTGTATCATTCTTTAATTATATTCTCCAGAAAGCGGTTTTTACAATGTTTCATTAGTTTGTAATACAGAGAGATGGTGGGCTGCACACACACTTATGGAAATGAAGTTAGATCATAACTTTCAATAGACTGCCAATGTGCAATCACTGCGATCACAGTGAACAGAAGGGCTGCAGTGTAATGGCTTCGCTAGATGTGTGTTACTGAAAAAGACACCTCAGTCTTTCTTCAACTTCCTTATGTTGTCTTCATTCTCAACAAACTCCACCAGCATCAGAAACTTGGAAAAGAAAACACAAGCAGCCAATCACAGGTCTTACGGTCCCCAAGCGGTGTCAACTACAGCAGAGTTTATGGGATAACCTCACAGCCACCACATGTAGGTAAAGCGTAACCCCTTAAGGCAGAAGTATAAATCCACTGTTAGGTCACATGATAACAAGTAAACCTCCATGACAACTGAGCAATCCTTATCCGCTGAGGAAGGCAATGAGATGTGGCTGAAAGCTACTGGAACACCAAGTAAGTGGACCCTGTGATGGGAATGTTTTTGTCAAACTAAATTAAAAAACTGAAAAATTGCAATTTCATGTTCAAAATTTCAGTTGCATTGGGAATGTGGTGTAGTGCAGGGTCAGCAGCAGAGCTGCGCCCCCATGATTTTTGACTACTGACTGAATTGTGTCTGATTGTCAGGTCCTACAAGTTGGCGAAAGTTAGATTCTTTGAATTCACATCAGTTATTTGTCCTCAGAACTGCTGTCCATTCAGCACCAAAGACAGCGACTGTCTTCAATAGACGAACTCATATCAGAAATATCACCAAATCCTGGTCTGTCTTTCTTTTATTTTCATTTTTAAAACTCGTCTATTCTGTGGATAAAATCATTTTTTTGTAGTCCACATGAGAAGGACACAGCACAAATACAGAGGTAGTTTTTGTCTGTTCATTGTACAAAGCCATACATAGTTAGACATACTGTATATTGTACGTCACAAGTTCACAATCAACAGAGTGTGAGACTTCTCACCAGGCACGTGTGGGGAAAAATAGATCTAGAGGATAAAGAAATGTAGAGGTTGATGCACAACACATGCATCTCTCAGTCAGTGTGAACTGACACATTACAGTAATAGAAATATAAGTATACTTATTTTGTGAGACACAACTGACAACCAACCAAAAATATTTTGAAGAACACATCAGAAAGGATTGGCCTTTACTTCTTCTTTGATTATTTCTTTGATATTCTTTAATGGTCATAATTACAGTTTTTTCTGATTGCTTCGACACTATCTTTGAAACTATAGGCTATTTTTGCAAAACTCTACACACTAACCACAAAACCTTACACCAAACCAGCAAAACAACAGTTATTTTTTTAATATCTTCTACCACACCTCAAACAACAAATGCAGTAGAACACAGTAGAAGAAACAAAAACAGAAAAAAAAGAACAGAAAACAATTAGGCTAAATCTCGCCTCCTTTGACTTCATCCACATCACGTGCAATGTTGTCCTGAGCTAGGCAGCGTGGAAAGTATTGCCTGGAGTGCCATGTCCCCACAAGCCTCCTCCATTGCCTGTAGAAGGGGTATGCATTGGTGGGGCTGGCGATTATACACCTTCCAACGCCATGCAGAAAATAATTATTCAATATGGTGCAGACCAAACAACCGGACTGAAACCGGATGAAAGGACGGTCTCTGTCCACTTCCAAGCAGACACTGATACAGTTTGTTTGTGGTCTGAGAGCTGACAAACAAACCCAGTATTTTGTGATGGTAATTGTGAATTTAGCAAGAATTAAAAAATCCATCTGCTGATTGCGAACTGTTCAGCAGCAATCTGTATAAGTGATGTATGTATTTGTGCAAATCATTTGGTAAACATGGTAACATGCAGGTATGCATGTCAGTGTCAGTGAGAGTGCAAGGATTTTCCATGATCAGTCAGTCAAAAGTAGTTCAAATTGCAGTGTGTTGTGTTTGTATCCTACTCGGTGTACTTCGGCAGTTCATTAAGTCCATCTCTTTTTGTCCTGTCTCTACTACTTGTCATGAATCATAACACATTCTGGATTTACAGTCTAATAATACTAATTATGCTCATAATCAATTATTTCTTTGTAAGCTCTTTGTGACACTAGAGAACATGAGAAGCATTAACGTGACATGACTTGCTGTCAGTCAAGGAATTTGATCTCCCGATGTGGGTCCTGATGATGCAGGATGACATCACTAAAACTTTCCAATCATTGAGTTGCCTGTCAGTCTGTATGACTTCATGTTTACAGCTCTTGGTTCATTCATAAAAAAAACTGTGTGAACACAAAACAGACCAGAACAAAAACAATCATTTTCTCCCTTGGTGTGGACCAAATGCACCAAATCGTACAGGTGTGACAGCGCCCTTAGTCACAGCATTTTACAGCATATCTGTTAAAATGAGTCAAATTAAGGTCTCCCAGGAGATGAGTAAGTTCCTTTTAGTGTTCTTGAATGTAGTCTTCTGTTTACATTGACTAAAATGCTGCTGATTCAAAATAGTTCAGTTCAAGACTCAGAGTAGGTGTAAAGTGACAATTAATATTCCTGTTGTGTGTGAAAGGTTTTATTCAAGCTGAGATTATTTGTGAAGAATGAAAATAAAACAGCAGATTCCCTCAGCTGCTTGGCTTTACAAGGTGAGAACTTCGGAGAACACACTCTGCACCACAGCTCCAGGTGCAAGAGCTTGATTTGCACACATTTACCACAGCTAACAATGACCTTGATACTCTGTTTACAGTGTGAACCTGCTCAGCGCTGCGCTCAAAAATGCCCACAGGGGCGACATAAAGAGGCAGAGGAACATGGAGAGGCCTGAACACATAGAAGACACTGACAGGGGACATAACGATGAGAAGAACAGCAGCTAAAATCAATACAAATGGATTATTCTGCACCATTGCAACTTAGCACTTGCTTTGAGGTGGTGGGGTGGGGAGAAAGCAGTCAAAAGGAAATGTAGACTCAGTAGAAAGCAGATGCACACTGTACACTGTCTGCAACTCTGCCCTGGTCAGTGCAGCTGACTTTATCGTCAGTATTGCACTTAACATCATTGACCTGCACATGTACAGGGTGTTTTTTTATTCATCACAGCCAACGAGCTGCTTTCATGCCTTGTTTTACACGCCTAATTGTCTAATTGCCATAATTATTGATTGGGTGTCAGATCGGCGATTCTCAGTGATCGACTACTGAAGCACATCCCCCGACAGTGAATTCAGTTCAGCAGCCTCTCTCTCATCATTTCTGTCATGCATTAAAGCTGAGTGTCCCCTGTGGTAAAGACTTTACTGCCCTTCCTGATCACACACCTTTGTGAAGCGGGTTTCTACTTAAGTATCGGCCACAAAAACAATATTTTGGAAAAGAAACACCCTCCCTCAGCAATTTTTCCAAGCAATGACAAGTTAGTTATGAAACAACTTAATGAGAAATGTAGGCCTCGCTCTACTTTACTATGTGGTGAACTTTTTATTTTTCGTTGTAATATTTGGTATTAGAGGCTGCTATAGCTTAATAAAGTCTTTCTTCCTCTCCCTCCTGTCCATGGTTCTGACAGTTTTTTTTATGACAGGTGTATCACCTCCAAAACTGGAAGTCTGATCTGACCATGGAATAAGCTTATCTAATTCTGCTATAACTCTCCCAACATATTTTAAAAATACAACAAAAGAGTGGGAGGCCACAGAATGTAGCAGGCATGGTGTCATGGCTTCGTAGTGTGTCACGTGGAGAGGGTCAGGGACATGGGGAGACTGACTGACCACCACTCAGTATAGCATGGACAGCAACGTAGAGTTGGTAGTCAGAGCTAACCAGCCATGAGCACCTACGGTCAGAGTCTCTGTTTCTCTGCTGGAAAGACAGGGAGACTGGCGGAGCTTTGACTGTCACTAGAAGCACATTTATAGCCTTTGAAGAGAGTCACTGCGTGGGTACCTGTGTTGTAGCTGAGCTAGCAGCTCTACTACAAGAGACTCTGGTGTTTGTGTCTGTGGGGGGAGTGTGAGTACATGGCCGTAGCCCTGCTGTTTGTCGCGGTTGACCTTACTGTTCGCCAGCCCTAAATATATTGTGTTGTGTTTACTGCCACTGCAGAGAAATAAATCTGATTCATGTACGACGTGTAGCGTTCTGCTTTTTACACTTGGTGCTGCAGCTGGTACCACAGTTGAGAGGATCAACATACATAATAGACCTCAGAGTTTTGCCTATTTCGTCATGGTTAGGGAGGGGTAAGACAATTTGGTTTCTATGAAAGAACCTGTGTGATTAAAGTTATAATGTCAAAGATTTTCATTTTGTTGTACTTTGCGGCATCTATGGCGATAATCGCTAATTGCAGGTGTGTTTTTGGACCTCACTTCAGTTTCACTTTCAAGTTTCATCATCTGTAGTCATAGACATTTTCTTTGTTTGTTCAGCCATAATAACCATTTACTCACAACGCTAGCAGAGAAAAAACAGCATGCCGCTTCACACACAGGTGAGTTGAAGAGCAAGTCTGTTGCGTTAAAAGCCTTGTTAAAAGCCTAAATGTGCGCCACTTGTGATTTTTCTGGGAAAGTCACTGTCGACACCCGGGTCATAATACTGCAAATGCTGCAGGCTTTCATCAGTGGGTCATAGGCTCAATCACCATTGTGTTGCATCATTCGGCGATAGATAGTGACTTAACAGATGTTTATTTAAATGACAATCTTCAAGATTATATCTTTAAGAATACATTGCAAAGGGGTGCCCTGGTAGCTCGCTGGGTAGAGCGCGTACCATTAAGGCTGAGTCCTTCTTGCAGCGGCCCGGGTTTGATTCCAGCCCTGGGCCCTTTGCTGCGTGTCATCCCCCTCTCTTTCTCTCCCCTACTTTCCTGTTTCTCTTCAGCTGTCTCTATACATTAAAAAAAAATTTTAGAAGAATACATTGCAAAACAAATTATTTAGTGTGTAGTTCCTAAACGCTATATTTGAGCTATATGGGCCTATCAGCCACATGTTGTTTTGTTTGTATGTTGGTTGTACTTTTTTAATCGGCACTGAATGTTGGCACTGGACATTGTGCGTTGCAAAGTTGTCCAATATGAACATAATTCCTGGGATACTGGGACTGTCACTATGTCCTGACAGTAGTACATAAGACAGATAATCTGTGAAAAAAATCAGGCTCCTCTGGCTCCACCTACAGCTCCTAATGCCATTTGCAAGAATCCACCGCGCCCGAATCAAAACAACCAGAGCCAGGACTTCAGCTTTAATGTTTAGTGACAGTAAAAATATTGAGAATATCTTTGTTCCTCTGCTGACAGCATTTTACAAGTCTCAAGAAAGTCTCAAGTGCTGCCAATGATGTCGCTTTGGCTTCCACCAAATGTAATGTCATTGTAAATGTTTAACAACAAGGTAATAGTCCATCCATCCCTTCATTATACCCACTAATCCTGTTCAGAGACGTGGGGCTGGAGCCTATCCCAACTCACAAGAGGAGGGATACACAAGGACAGGTCACCAGCGTATCACAGGACTGACACAGAAAGACAGAAAGCCATTCACACCCACATTCACACCTACTGGCACTTTAGAGTCTGCAAGTCACTTGACCTTCATATGGACTGTGGGAGAAACATAGAGACACAGGGAGACATACAAACTCCACACAGAAAGAACACTGCCAGCCAATGGTATAACCTAGGGCTGTCTTGTTATGAGGCCACTGTGCTTAACACTGATCCACACAGCTGCCCCAGAACGGTGACAATAATAAATGAGTAATTATAATAAACTTGGATGAATAATTGATTTACTCTCTCCCAGTTCTGTACAGCTTATGGCACAGAATCCATAACAGCAGACCCCAATTTAACTAACCAGTCTACCAGATTAACCCTTTATCTTTTTTAGAGTTCATTCACATCATCATGCATTTACATCTGCATGTTATGTATTATGCATTCTTTAATTTTGATTGATTAATCTAAAAACAAGTAAATAATCAATAACAAGTCATTCAAATTGAAATATATTATGCATACATATGTTGCTGCTGACCTTCCATCAATGGAGCTAAGAGCTAATGCCAGACATTGCTGATTGTTTATAGATTTTACAAGACAACATTTAGCTTACTCAACCTTAAATGCAAAGGTGATGTTTCTACAGTACTGTGCTGAGGGGTCAGTAGTTTAATGTTAAAGTTACTACTACTTCTCAAAGTTAAGTGCGTAGTTTTTCAAGACATGATGTTTAATCTTTGGCCAAGAGGAGGATATTGCTAGCCTGATAACCACTGAATTGGCATTTTGTTTAATTTCTTTCATTCAGACTGACATAATGGATTTTGTTGTGCCCCAACCAATTAGTAGCGAGTGACAACCCCATGTCACAAAATTTGAAAATTCTAGTATCGGGATATTCTCAATCCATGTGTGGGGAGCCAACAGGAAGTCTGAGGACGTCTCTAATGTGCATTCTCTTCAATCGGCTCAGCTGAAGAAGGACTCGACTGCCCATGATCGATGGGCCCAAAAACACAGAATCCATGGCGGAAGCCTACAAATCATTTCCACCAGACACACGTGATCAGAGTCAGATAAGAAGATGGGTCAGTTTCATCTTTCCATGTCCAGTACACAGATAGGGCCAGAAGGACAAATCAGATGTTTTTGATTTGAGCAAAACTACACATTTCAACGAGAAAACTATGATACAGAAATGCAAAAATCATAACAAATAACAGCAGTGCTGACCCGTGTCTCAGAATTCAGACATACACAGTAAATGGTGTGCAGAGTTTTGTGAGCTTTGTGTGGAATCGTCTAAAGTAGTAATGGTAAGTTACCTTTTACTGTGCGTGCATGAGACACGCACGTACAGTGCACACGCAGACCATATGCCATGTGACATGGGGTTGTGTATAAGTCATATGGATCATGGTGGAGGAGTGGTGGTGTAAGAAAAGGAGTGACATTGGGTTGTGTGCGTTAAATAATATTACTGTTCAACAGAATAACACGCTTCATATTTAATTACTTTTTTTCCAATTCATGGCTAGGGTAAATAACATCACTATTCAACAGAATGACACCCTGGTTTGACAATACATTTGTATTGCTTAGATAGTGCACTATTTTTAAAATACAACTACCATGGGAAACCATTGTCTGGGTATAGTTCAGATTTAAATTAAGCTTTTGTAATCTTACAGAGTGGTCCCTAAGGGCTGTATAAGTGTCGTAAGGGTGAAGCTGAATCTGTATTCACCTTTATGGTTTTATAGCTATTTTAAGGTCACAACTTCACCTCTTCCATGTGACAGTACCTGGTCTACTAATGGTGACTGGGGATTTTCGTACTCAAATTGATTTTTTTGTCCCCATTTTTATTTCCATTGAAAAAGGTCACCTCATGCTGGTTATGTGCTGTGAATAGGTTCTGTAAATGTTTTTATAGTATCTTTAAGGACAATAGGTGTTTACATGCAAAGACAAGACATACAGTGACAGGCTCTCATGGATGTTTGATGTTTTGGTGGGTGTATTTAATTTTTTACAAGGCATGACTAGGATTGACCTATTAATAAAAAGGGGTGGTGTTTTAAACAAGCAGATACAGAACTTACTGACTTCCTATATTGTCCCTCATTGAACAGAGACTAGCTGAAATTTGAGAAGTCCTCATAAAGAATACAGATGAATCGATCATTATCGACAATCTGTGTGACTGCCAACCCACATTGTCCAGTCTTATTGCATTCCTTCAACAAGACTGACTGCTTGGTACGTAGTACTTATAATTCTGCCACGAGAGACAAGCCAGCCCAGTTGGGCAATGCTCTGGCTATTTTGTTGGCAGCTATTAGGAAGACTGCCAACCATCATAGTTATGACACCATGAGCCTAATTGACTCAGCCCTTATAGCTCAAGCTCAGCTTACAAGGGACATAGGGGGCTGCCATGTAATCAGCCATGCTGGCTCGCAGGCAGATCTCGCTGGCACTGACCTCCCTACCAGAAAACATTAGAAAAGACCTCACTTACATCTGTTGTGCCTGGCAGAATGTTTCATTCAGACTCTCAGAGTCCATTGGACAAGGCAGAAAAGTCTTGTCGCACCAGGTAAAGCGATCAACGCACATTCAGCAGAGCAAGTGGTGCCGTCTCTGGTTTATGGCAGGTGGTAGGGTGCAGCCTCTGGTAACAATGTAAAACATCCACCACAGTGTCAACACTGTGGTGGATGTTTGTCTAGCCGCACTCCAGAGGAAGCGTACACCCAAGGGTTCAGTACCTCAGGGGAACATCTCCTAGGGTTGGGGGGCCCACCTCTGAAGTAGTTTCCGAAGTAGGTCCTCCCATTTCACCAGTGTTCACCAGGGTGCTTGGGGCTGTTATATCCCCCTTTCAAATGTGCGGCTTGAAGATCCTGCCTCATCTGGAGGACTGGCTGATCTGCACCCCAACTTGCAATCAGGTTGCACAGTCCACAAAGAGGGTTGTAACTCACACGAAGCCTTAGGGTTCAAGGTAAGTATGCAGAAGAGCAATTTTGGACAAAGGCAGCTGTTTGTAGGTTATAAATATAAAAATGGGGGCAAAAGTTCAATTTAAATACGAACTTCCCCAGTCACCTTTAGTAGACCAGGTACTGTCACATAGCAGAGTTGGAGCTATAACCATAAAACCATACAGAGTGAATACAGATTCTTTCTTTGATAATACATTTCCTTTTGTGGTTTTAGGCTACACCACATACACGGTAAAAGGTAACTTACCATTACTACTGTCTAAAAATAAACAGGATAATATGTGATGGTGGAGAGGATGTGCACGGATGAAGTGGTGGAATAATTAATCTGCTCAAAGTTCACTCCAACAATTAAAGAGAAGGTGATGCAGAAGTCTTAAAAGGTCAGATATCAGGGCACTGAGGCTGTCAGAATCGATGGCCTAGAGAGACATGCAGGCCTGGCATTATCACTGTCTGCAACAATCAAAGACAGCTAATGTATGTCCAGCAGCTTACATCTCTTAACCTGCTCCATTACAATGTTTTCAATGTTTCTCT
>NTHP01000792.1:132328-153368 GCA_003416845.1 Oplegnathus fasciatus
TTCTCTGCTCCCACTAAAGCCTGGTGCAGGTTACGTGACTTCAATTCATGAGCAAAAATGAAAGGTTCCATGGATGCCTAGTGAGTTTAAAAGAAAGATGCATAGACAGGTGAAGACACTCCTGCTTAATTTGGACATGTTTCATATTTGTGTATAAATACACACAGTCTGAGCTTCATGAAAACACACATTCTTTCAAAATATACACACAAGGCAAAATCATGCCCGTCTCTTTCCACTCAGCACCGCTCACACACTGTGGCTGAAAAAGGAAGAACAAACTGGCTGGTCCGTCATGTCATGCAGACAAGCATTGTTCAAATACACAAAACTTTATTTTAAACTCCGGTAATGCAATGTTAGAGAAGATACCAAATTGATACCAAATATTTGTAAAAAATGTGTATAAAATGAAATCCAAAGTATTATCAGTGTGCTGGGATGTTGCTGGTTCCTTGACATTTGGCATGATTTTAACAAAATCATGTTGAAAAAAATCATGATTACTGAATTTGGTGATATAACATGTGAGCACCAACCGCAGTGTTCCAGCCACCGCTGATATAAGCTGCCAACTGCTGTCCGCTTAAAATGCAAAGTAGCTTTAGGCTCTAATGTTAACAAATGAGCTGCCAACCATTACAGAGACACTGGGCCTGAACGCAGTGGGCAAACACATGAATCATAATCAATCAATCCGCCAATCAATCATCAATCTGGCCAGCTCAGCAGCAGAGAACACAGATGCCTCCGCCATAAGCTGGTTAGAGCCGGCTGCTGCGACGTCTGGGGAGAGCCAGGGCTTGTAAATGATGCAGTGGTAAATTAGTCCCACTGGGATGCCAGCGGAGTGGGCTGTGCATTCGCCCAGCAGGAATAATAAGCCTACAGTCAGAGTCGTAATGCAACCGCCTTTCGGCACAGCCAGGAAGAGCTGTCTGGAGCACAGTTGCCACAATTACTCCACCTGTCATCCTTCCTCGAAGGCCTGTGTGCCTCTGCCATGTATGCAGAATATTCATACTTCATATGTGGATACATAATTACAGGGTCTGGGACTAGAGCACATAAATCAGTGTGATCTGGGTGGTATCGTCATGTATGCCTATGAATGTTTTGTTTGTATGTTGTATCATTTTTCCAACCTATTTTAGATGAAACCACGCCCACTTCCGTATGACGGACGCCTTGGCGGCTGCGTTCCCATGGAAATCGCGGGCACACGGGTCCCGTGAAATATGACAGCTACAGTAGTTTGGGGCACTGAATTTGATGAATTTACTTTTTATCAGACCACAAATGAGACAAGAATTAGTTAGCTAGGGTGCTATTTCCTAACTGTATTTTCAGTGGGAGTCTGGTGTTGAGTAATGGGAAACATTAATTCTGAAGGACTATGAGTTAACAGTTTAAGTCAAGCATAGAGGCTGTATTATGTGTATTATTATCTTATCATTTAGTTATAACTGACAGGTGAGACATGTCTTCATGATAATAATAACTAGCCTATATAGCTAGCTGTTGAAGTGACAGGAAGTTTCCTCCTTTCTTAGCTTATTGGAATGCAGTTCAAATGTTAACGTAGCTACCTGCTCGTACTGGCACTGTAAAAAATGAGTATGAGAAGCAAGAATTAATGTTAGACTACTGTATGTTGTTTGCTATATTCTTCTAACTTTAAACCGTGGTGAATTAACATTAACAGATCAATTACTTCAGCTCTGCATAACTGTGATCGTCAGTC
Source organism: Oplegnathus fasciatus (assembly GCA_003416845.1). NCBI lineage: Eukaryota > Metazoa > Chordata > Actinopteri > Centrarchiformes > Oplegnathidae > Oplegnathus > Oplegnathus fasciatus. Next base: position 134,073 of record NTHP01000792.1, read on the forward strand.
ATCTTTACGCAGCCGTCGAGGCTTTCGTCATACGGAAGGGGGCACGGTTTCATCTAAAGTAGGTTGGAAAAATGATAGATGCATCACAGTCAATGCACCAACCATAATTAACATTGTGTGACATCTGTTTGATCAATTACTTTTGACTCACCATGTGCAAATTGAATACAACAGCTCAGAGTGACATGGAGCAGCCTTTTAAAGAAGGTGCTGTGTAAACAGCATCAAACTGTGTGATTTATCTTTTGAAATAATCTCCTTAATTCTCATGTCTCTTCACTGGGCCAGGTGACATGACTGTGTGGTTTATATGAGAAGCCGTTTCATAGGGAGGCACTATCAAAATGCGAGGCAGCAACAGGTGGCTAATATAATCTCTTCAATAGCAAACAATATTTGAGCAAGAGCGAGTGTTTGTGTGTGTGTGTGCTGGCATGTCAAGAGTCTCTCTCTCTCTCTCTCTCTCTCTGTCTTATTGTCTCACTCTACATGTGCAAGTATGTGCAGTGGTTTGTATTCGAATTCTCATTTTGTTCGTTGCCCTGACAACAGTGCAGTACTCAAGTCTGAAAAGTGGCAGACGATCTGTGATGTTATTTCCTCTATACAGACACCCACAAACACATACAGTGCTAAGTCATTGGATGGCAGTAAAACATACAACACTGAGGAAAAGAGACTTCTGTAGAAACTAAGACTTTTTGGTCTAAAGGATAAAAACACAGTTATACAGCAGGTGTCAGAAACCGCTGAAGAATAAAGTTAATATATCCACACTAATTCCACTAAAGAGCTTGAGAGCTAACCAGTCTGTCATTTGTACTGGAGACACTGCAGTGCACTATATTCAACACGGCATGTTTCTTTATAATACAAGCCACATGTCTTTGTAACACAATGCAATTACCTTCACGCAGTATAAATGACCTAACCCTAACCCTTAACACCAAGCGCCCCATTTTAGCACCCTATTGTGCCATCAAATCTCCAGATGTCCTGATAACACACTGTTGATGTTTAACTTCAAGTGACTGTACTATATCTTTACACAGTAGTTTGAGATTTGGGGGGATACACTTATTTGCTTTCTAACTGAGAATTTGATGAGAAGATAGATAACCACTCATTTGTCAAAAAACACTTCATGGTATGACTGATGTATAAATGCAGAGTGCAGGTTTTTATGATGTGTAAATGGACTTCACTGCTCAAATGCTGAATGCACATGAACCATTTGCAATGGCAGAAATGTGTTAATTTTATTTATTATTATCTGCATTTGTTAATATTCTGTGTGTAAATTTCTCATTTAATATTCCAGGTTATAATGTGTGTTTTAGGAATGGTGAATATTATGTAAACATCTCACATCAAAATATAGTTTCTACCCAACGCACTGGGATTTTCTGCTTCAAATGTGACTGAATGGAAATAACGATGTATAATTATTTATTGCTAAAAGAAAACAGATTCTCGTCCTCTCCCTGACTATAATACTATCCATGATACACATTAAAAGGGGAATAACAAATCATGAAAAGAGAAATTTTTAATGAATGAAGAAAGTTTTTTGTGGTTCCTTGTTAATCAGACCTACAGTTAACACAGATTCAATGATTTTAACGATGGTGAATCATAAAACAAATGAAATCTAAAACCAATTCTGCGTAAAACTGCAGTCGTGTTTTGATACGATGTCAGTTCGATCAGCCGCAGTATCCAATCACTAAAAGATTTCCAATGCAGGTTGCGTTGGTCTAGTTAAAGATTTCCGCAAAGACTACTCTAGTGTACCCTTGCTCAGGCCTCCTCAGCGATCCTCCTTGCTCCTCAGAGCTCCTAAAAGCATTAGAACATCCTACAGGACGGTGGACCAGAACAATTTCGGGGTCAAGCGAGGAGTGATCAAATAAGGGAATTAGGATGTACCCAGAGACAGGAATAGGAGAATCAACTAGCCAGGAAGTCACTGCACCTGGCCAGGAAATAGTCCTACACATAGCCGACTGTAATGCTACAGTGTGTTGTTGTTTTTACACAGTTTTTGAACAATGAACAATTTTACATCTTTCATAGAAGAACTGAAGAGCATTTCCGAAACTTCTTGTTTCACATGACCTCTTGGTCACGAAACAGGCCCTGCCAGGACTCCAGGATGAACAACAGAATGTTGAGAGACAACTGGGGACGAACCTAAGCCAGTTTACTCATTTACGACCTGCTGGCTTCCATCAAGGATTCATACAGGAAACAGAGAACAAAGGAATTAAATTTTGCAATACAGGATTGGCTGTATATTAATTGATATGTCATGTTTAATTAACAGTATAGGAAGAATGTGACATTTTGATTTAACATTAAAAATAAAATAAATATTTTTTGTAGGTTTGGGTCATTTCCATTTACTGTTTTCTGGCCGGGATGGCACTAATGACCATTTGTCAGGAACCTTAAGGAGAATTGATAAAAGTGTACAAAAGTTTAAACTTCTACATCAGACAGTCTCAGCACAAACTATATTGTTACTTCTCAGCAATTTGCAATCCAAACACTACTTGACCTGAAACCTCCCACGAATTACCAAAATGATTGCTTCAAAGTAATGAGGAAGCTGTTTCTCTAGTCACCAGCAGTGCCTCATGATGGATTATGGGTTTGAATTTACAAAGACATCTGTCATAGTGATATCTAATAGAGTTTCAGACACGGCAGGATTCCATGAGAAGCTGAGTGGAGTTGGACTCTTAATTATACAGTAGGTCTCAACACACTCTCTGGTGTGAAAGATGGAATGATTGGAAGGAGTAAAAATTTTTATGCATCAAAATGATGTTGATAGAAGCAATGAAGTAACTTAAAGCTTAGTGGGCCTGTGTACAAACTTTATGACAAGTTTGATAAGAAATACCAGACGGTCTAGCAGCGTTGCTTGTGACCCCTTGAGGCCACGCTGCTCCATACAGCAAACAGGTAAAAAGAAGATTGAATGACTGACCAACTGAGCCACTGGTCAACGTACATCATCATCTTTAGAGCCCTTTGCTCCCGCTCGTAATTAGCTATCCTATCCAAACTGGCTGCTGGTGTAGGCAGTGTGGCCAAAAGTTCAGGGTGCCAGGTTACTGTACGACGTTTTTCTCATTGTATATTTCAATGTACAGTGAGATCATTCAGAGTATAGCTGATGATATTTTTAGCCACACTAGCAGCAGGGATGGCAATGTCTGTACAGCCTTACAGAGCCACTAACGTGACTGTAGACAGTTTTAATGAATTTGCTATTTGATTTCAGACTTGACCGATGCCACGCCTGCACAAATCAGTCATGGCAGCAGCAGAGCACCAGCAACAAAACAAAGGAGAAGGGACGACCTTCAGCGAATGCTGCTTGAGGAGGAGATCATCAGAGTGGAGGCTGAAACCAAAAAACTACAGACAGAGCAGGAAAAGCTGGAGCTGGAAAAACAGAAGATAGCACTCGAAATACAGTTGCTCCAACAATGACTAAGTAGGCCTTCCTCTCGTATTTTTGAAGAGGAGGACCTGTCCTATGTGGTTTCGGATTAAATCAACATGATAATAATCATAACAATAATAATCAACCACAATCTAATGTAAACAATAAAAATATTTATTAGTAAATATTATAAGTATTACACATTGCTGTCCATTCTTTATATTTGTTTTCTTTATATGACCTTATATGTATATTATTACTATATACTATTACGTATATTATATTTTTATATGTCCCTATATCGCTATGTATTATTATATATATTATTATACGTCCTTATATTATGTATATTTGGTTTACAACGAGCAGACATTTAGCCGGGAATGACTTTGAACTGAAGCAATACAGTGGAAATAGGAAAGGAAGGAACTGACTGTGATGTTTTGAAAACAGTAACAGAGATCTGTCTGAACTTCTAAGGCTTTAACAATGTGTGCATGGACTAGTCGTCCACCGACGTCCTCATGCACTGCAGGGACCACAGGGTGCACATCTTCCTCCTGCACCATCTGATGGTGTTGTCTGGGGAGGGGGATCCTCTTGGTGACACAGATGTTGTGGAGGACAGTGCACGCCGTTATCACGCTGCAGACTCTCTCAGGGTGCATCCGCATCTCCCCGTGAAGGCAGTGAAACCTAGAAAATATAACTAATGATTATTGTACTGTCAGGCCCAAATTTCTCACTGAGTGGTGAGTTTGTTTGTTTGTTGGGCCTTCTGACTCCATCGGCCTATGACGTTGTTCATGGTGCTGAAACATTGATCAGGACAGATCACTGCACAAAGCAGAGCTGACCAAGATATGTGCCAATTTTAGGACTTTAATCCACTCACTTTTTTTGTTTACTTTATTCGTAACCTTCTTTTTCACTTGATTGAATGACCTTTATTTTTCAACCTGACTTAGCTTTATCCTGCATTTTCCAAGTTATATACAGTATGTATCTCCAGGTTTACACATTTGTTCAGTTATTCAGCATACATTTGCAGACAATCTTAGGCATGTAATAAATAATTCAGGACAGCATTAAGGCAATTACTATTGAAGTTTAAGTGGGAGTAATGGAAGAAAAGGGGTAATAATAGTTTGTGTGGAGGTGAATTTTAAGATATGCACATTATATAGCTTACCTGAACTTGAGGAGTCCGATGCATTGCTCAACAAATGACCTAGTGGTGGCATGGATGCTGTTATACCGCCGTTCTTGCTCAGTCCTCGGAGCGATTATCAGTGTTTCAGTGGGTAACCACTGTCGCCAAGGAGCAGCCCATTTATTCTTGCAGCCTCGAAATCCTGGAATAACACACTCTCCCGGAGGATGCATGTGTCGTGGGTGGGTCCAGGCCATCTTGCCACCAAATTAAAGATGTTATAATTGGCATTGCAAGCAATCTGAACATTGATTGAATGATATCTCTTGCGGTTGACATGAAGATACTCATGTTCAGATGGTGCCTGGATCCAGACATGAGTCCCATCGATGCAGCCACCGATGCCAGGAATGCCTGAGGCCTGGTAGAACCGTTGCTTCATCACCGCCGACTCAGCTTCAGTGGGACTCAACACTGCCCTGTGCGACTGGATCGTGAACTTCCTGACGGGCTGACCCCAGACTGTATGGATAGGCACCACCACATCCTCTACCCTAACTCTCAACACCAGCGCCCCTCAGGGCTCTGTGCTCAGCCCTCTCCTTTACTCCCTGTCCACGCATGACTGCGTGGCCCCCACAGCTCCAGCACCATCATCAAGTTTGCTGATGACACAACCATCATCGGCCTGATCACGGGCAACAACAAGACAGCCGACAGACTCTACTCTCTCTCTCTATCATATATGTACTGTATGTATATATATATATATATACATACAGAATGTAAACTACTTGTTTATACCTGTACACATCACAGTATACCTACTGTAAATATTTATTTTACTACCTGTTAAACCATCACAACAGTATATATATTTATGTGCATTGCTTGTCTCCAGCCTGTTCTTACCTGTCCCAACCATTTCTCATTATGCATAAACATTTACTACATTACTGCTGTAGAAGAAAATGTATTACCTCATAGGTTTTATTTCATTTTATATTGTCTTTTACTCCTGATCAAGCTCCTGCTTTTCTGTATGACATTTAGCCTTGCACTGAGACAAACTACTTTGCATTGATTGAGTGAAACCTTTTGTTTTGTTGTGAGGAGAGCCCAGGCCAGCCCGGTGGGGAGTCACACCTCAGCTTGGTCGGACAGTCATTTGTAAAATCAGAGCAGGCCCGTCCTGAATAACTAAGCATAATTCCTTTCCCGGGAATTTAGCTTCCTTACAGCTTAGTGTTAGTTAAAGGTGCAAGGTTTCCCAGCAGAGCCCCTGTAGTGCTCTTCCTTTCATCCAGTTGTTTGGCATGAGGCTGTGAGACAAATGTCATTTCCATTCTCTATATAGAGCACTGTATAAGGCCTCGAGAAGTTAATTTGAACCTTCCTGTGAAGTTGAGTCTCTCACACGCACCCCTGGGGCTGAAATAGCATACACACCCTGAGTGCTGATAGTTTCAATGTATTTTTCCTTCATCTTCAGAGAATCTGCTTAGCCCAGCCTACACCTTTGTATGAGCCTGTTGTTTCCTGTGAAAACTGAATATAATATTGGCCAGAAACTCACTTGTCATTTGCAGCTCTTTTGTGAACTTCTGTCTCCACTGCACAGTAAATAAAACTCATCTGAACCAGCCACAGAATTGGACCTGAATGATTTTTTTGTGTTCTTGAACCACAGAATTGTTCGCAGCTGTGTTCATGATGAATCCCACTGTCCTCCTAAGTTGAGAGCGCGTGTTGACAGATAAGCTAACCAGTAGGCTGTGGTGTGGTGAATAATGGAAAAATTCCTGAAGCAAAAAAAGGATAACGGTAGAGTTACCAAAAAATTCACTGAACAATTTTAAAATTGTCTGTAGATACAATCTGGATTACATGAAATTTGGTTTTGTCAATGGAGGTGACGACACAGAGCCCAAAGCCCAATGTGTGGAGTGTGGTTTGATGCTCTCAAATGAGGCGCTAAAGCCTTCCAAAAGAAAAGAAAATGGACTACAAATACAGAAAAGGGACTACAAATACAGAATAGGTCTATCGTTTCTTTGGCCACATAATTTAACGGTGCATGGAAAGCTAGCTACTGGGTAGGGAGACGTGTGGCACAGGAATTGGTGCTGCCAGCTGCTGTGGTATGGATGTACAGACCTAGGAAAGAATAAAAGGTAGCCCATTTTTTTTTGTACGTTACTGTTGGGACAGTAGTCTGCATGAAGACATGCTTTTCTGTGGAGGGCTACCTACGCGAACTACAGCTCACAAATGTTTATGTTGCCTGGGTGATTATTTCACAGAGAATGGACTGTGGACCCCATTGCAAATAACATTGCCCTGCCCGCAGAGTTGGAATCCAAGCTCCTGGAAGTTTCAGCAGACAGCAGCTTGAAGTTGCAGTGGGCCAAAGTAGATCTGGGCTCTTTCTGGATTGCTGTTTCAAAGGAGCACCCTTACCTAGTATTGAGACCTGTGAAGTTCCTTCTCGCACTCACAACTACATAGCTGTGTGAATCAGGATTCTTGATTGTTGCCACAACCAAGACCAAGGCCCGGAACAGACTTAGAGTAACCCTGGAGGCCACCCTCAGAGTCGGCCTCTCCCCCATCCCACCTGGAGTGGATCTTCTGGTGTCTGAGAGGCAAGCTTAAGTGTCTCATTGACTGCTGTGCATGAAAGTAAGTACTAACTTGGTTAATAAATGGGATTATACAGTTCTATTATGAAACCTTTCATTAAGAATATTAAATATAAATATTTCAATTTAGATTTATATTATTTTTATTATTTTATTTATTATTTTAAATTATTAATTGATTCACAGTGATATTATTTATGTGTTTCTTTGGGTGCTTTTCTATCCACTTGTTTTGAGTGCCCTTCCTGGTTTTAATTACTTCGTTATTTGCTGTGGCAATTATTTAGTCATTAGTTCTTGTGTTAATAGGCCAGACTCCAGCCTTATTGATTTTTTTTATCGTTTCAACTGTTTTAACACTGTTTCAATGAGGTGTTAGCCTGTTGAATTTTACTTGAATCCTTAATTTTGCTCATCCTACTTTTAACCCATGTTGTATGTGTTGATTTATATCCCCTTTTGTATAATAAATCCCCTTTGACTGAGAATGCCCGTCTTTTATGGTTTTATGGTGGCTTCTGGCACAATATCTGCTTAATCTGTCTTCGTGTATCACTTGATCAGTCACATTCTTAACTCTGAGGAACCTCATACGCATGGACACTGCTTCTATCAGCTAAACAGCTAGAAAGAAGAAAAGCAACAACTGATTACTGATATCATACAAAATATTGATGTGATTTTTCCCGCAACAGTTTGTGTAGCAAAATAATCTAAGATGAAGATCTGCTTTGACCCATGACTTACACATGAGGAATCATGTGCAACAAAATAATCCAACCCAAAGGTCCACTACCTCTTTTATTTTTTTTAGATTTTGATAATTTGGGCAGTGTCTCTGATGAAAAGTTTGGCTATAATCCAATGAATCATCTCCTCCTATCCTCCAATTATATGATTGAGTTTGACAGGGCACTGGGTTCATAATTCATTCATTCATAAGTTTTCATTTCATTGTAACTGTGTTTTTTGGTTCCCCTGAACTTATACTAATAAATCAGAGGACCAGAGAAAACCAGACACATTTACTGGGCACATTCTTGCTCCCCAGAGAAAGAGCCCTTTCCATTCTGAACACTCCTTTTCATTCTCTTTGCCTAACCCCAGGTCCAAAAATGCCATTCAATTTGCTGATAGCATTCATGCTTTGAAAAGGATGAATCCTTCTGATTTTAATGATTCCATGGCCTTTCTTCTCAGGGCAAACTTTACTGTGTTAGCCCCCTTGTGGTAAGGCTTTGGGAATACATAAATGTCCAAGGATGAGGGCATGTTGTTTTCTGTCTAACACTGGTATTGGAGGTTGTAATGAACATTGAAGCTAATGTGGACTTAGGTCGCATTTAGGTCTGCAAAAACATTTGTAGCACTTTTTTGTAAATCTTTGCTCCTTATTATGATAACTTATACTACTAGATCATCACTAGATCACTTGGACATAAGTATTTGAGTGGCACACCTTGAAGCTCATGCAAATACAAATGGAAATAGAAATGGCTGGAGATAAAAACAGCGGAGAGGGTGTTCTCTCCCACCTACAGGATTGACAACGTTGGATAAATGGGCCCATTAACCGCCCATCTGCAGTGACTGACAGCTTTAAGTGAACAGAACCAAGTCAGCATATCTGATAATTGGCAATTGTCGAAAAGGAGAACAGTCTGTGTGTGTGTGTGTGTGTGTGTGTGTGTGTGTGTGTGTGTGTGTGTGTGTGAGTGAGTGTGATGGAAGGATGGATAAAAGGGTGGGGTGGAGGTGGTGAAGATCCTGACCTGCTCCTCCTCGTCTTTATGTCTTGTCACTTCCTGGCAAGGACATTTCATCTTTTTCATCATCTCCCTTGACCTTTCTGTTGGATGGCTTCCCTCAGTACCACATCACCTGTTCCCTAACTCTGGCTCAAACTCACCATTGAGTCCCCCCCATACTTTCCTACTGTACCCACAGAAGTGTCAGATGTGATAACTGTCAGACCCAGTCAGCTCTCTCTGTGTCACCCACTCATTAATTTAAATAACTTGGTGGATCGCAATCCTGTCCTTGACTTCGGCAACGTGACATCAGCTACTGTGGCAGCGACAGGTGACGTGCAGTTTAGCTGTTGAGCATGGCTAGTTATGCAGCTCACTGATCGGGATTGATCAGACAAAAAATAATCCTGCAGTGGAGAATGTTGCATGAATGTGCTTGTTTGTCATTCAGACCTGTAGAGTTTGATGTTCAGTGATTCGCTGAAGCAGCGTAGGTATGCCATTACTTGTCGTTCCACAGTTAAGCTCTTTAATTGGACTGGCTCTGGCAGTAGATGTGCTTGCATGGACAGCCTGACTTCTCGCTCTAAATGTATGCAGGATTACAATATAACTGAGCTGTTTCTATAATAATAAAACATATTGATTACATTAGGAAATGCACCACCAAATGCATCAATACTGTAAATTGTAACTAGGTCTGAACAGTCCAACAGATCCAAGACAAGTCTAACATTATTACTGATATGACAACCATTCATAAAGTGAGTTTGTAATTCCCTGATCAGCAAATATAATACATATTGCAATCTCCTGGCAAAGTCTACAGCCAAAACTGTGATCAATGGGTGCCAATTTTCAAGTTGAGTCAGATCCTTATGACACCCTTTTTCATTGTTGCAATCAATTCCTTTTCTTTAATCAATTCATTAAAAAATAGGGTACTTAAATGACATGCAAAAAATGCACTCAGAATTCGTGGACAGGCAATCAACACCATGTGCTTTAGACTTTTTCAATGTGTGAAAGGTCTGCATTGCATTTAGATTTGGAATCACCAGCGATGACATGTAGGCTACAAATCACATAATTTGATTATAGCAATTGTTATAATTGGAATAAAATCAGATTAGAAGCGAATTTTTAAAAAAGAAAAAAAAAAGAGACGCAGCTCTTCACACCAACATTTAAAACAGCAAAATGTGCTGAAATCAGTTTCTTTCAATTGAATTGTCGTAATCAGAGCATCGCTTGTAAATCTGTGCAAATTGATTTTGTCAACTCTCAGACGTTCCTTTTAGAATGATTTAGTTTGGAAAATATTTTTTTGGGGGCCTGTGGGCTAGTCACCTAAACTGACTGTGGCCAGTCACGACTTTGGCCACTAAGATGAAAGTGACTCACAGCCCGGCACTGTCCCTGAGTGCTTGGTGCTATCATGTTGTTGACTAGCATGTTAGCGGTTAGCTCATCAGTTACAGCAGTTCTTCAACCAGCCATGAGTCACAGAACTTCTTCCACTGCCAGGTGACCAGCACTTAAATCTGAAAAAAAAAGGTATTCTTTTAATGAATGTAATCTCAACGATCCAGGCAGGAGTGAAATGACTACCTCACAAAGAATGCTGCTGCCCACTTTTGGCCCTCCATGCAGACACCATTTCTGTATTACCCCTCTCCTCCAGGCCTTTTGAAGTACAGGAAAGAGACTGTTAGAGACAGCCTACTTGCATCTCTCTATCTTCTGTTCCTCTGACAACTAATTTCATGGAAATTATTCATGAACTTGCACAATAATAACTCTTTCAGTCCTTTGTAATATCATTTTGTTGTAAGGGACTATAAATTAATCTCTAGATGGGCACTATAAATTAGCAATATTTGTACAGTGTTCAATATTCACAGTTTCACAGAGAGACCTTATTGTCATGTTTCATTTGAGCATTTGATTTGGTGCTATCATAGGAACAAGAATTATTCTACTGAAGTGCTTCACTCTGAAATCAAAGAACAGAAGACCAGTGCCAGGTTTTACCTTTAAATGTAATTGCAGTGATGGACTGCGTGGATAAATGCCATGTGAAGAAATTCTATATTGTCATAGATCACGATTCACGTTGCATTTAGGAAAATTGTTCTAATGCAGTAGATGGGTGGATGACATTCATCTCATTTGGAGGCATATGTGCTTTGCACCGCTTAGATGGGGTTGTATAGATCAGAATATGTCTAGTGATTACTCCTTAATGCACAGCTAAGTTAGTCAATTGGTTCTGGTAACTAAATGAGTGTGAAAATGAAAGAATCATCAAACAGAGAGGGGGACAAAGAGACAGAGGGAGGGAGGAAGTCTGTGGGTGAGAAGTAATGATCTTTAAATTAATAAGAACAGAAACAGAAGCACAATAATGAAAAAACAGATATTTCCTTTGGGAAAAAGTGGTAAGAAGATGACAATAAAGGAACATTTTAAGGTCCCTACACACTGTGTGATAATAGTGATCCTACAGGTTTATGGCATGTCACACGGTTTGAGATGTCTAATATAATCTTGGTCCGACCTTATGATATCAATTTTGAGAGATGTCAGAATGTGCAATGAATATCTGTTGGAGCATAGTGCTATGGTGTAAATAGAAAAAACATTGGAGAATTGCAAAGTGAAAAAGGGCTGGCTGAAGTGGAATATAGATCGGAGGGTGTGGTGATTAATACACTTCCTGCCAATCACACCACTGGTCTCATAGCTCTGAAACAGCTTAATTAAAATGGTTTATCTACATATTAATCATTATTTCATTATTTCTGTGCATTTGCTCCAAGTATTTAGTTTGCTCTTTTTGACAAAATCACCAAAGTGGCAGTGGAGTGACATTGCTCCAGAAACAGACATGGTTCTGAGTCTAAGACACATTTTCCACCAAAATACCAACAACTCTCTTTGCTTTGCCTCATTTGAATGAGCACTGCTCCTCCCACCTGTGCACCATACGCTCTGCACTGTGTACCGAAATACCACACAGACGTCTTGTCTTGTTTTCTTTTCCGCAGATTGACAGTCTTTACAGAGCATGACTCATATGCCTGTGTGAAGGCCAAGGTGTAGGGGAATTATTTGGGCATAATTAAAATTAATCTAAGATAAGACAGACAAAAGAAATTGATGAGTTGTGAAATTTCTTCATAAATAAGATTGTCAAAAGTTGGAATGATAAATTATATTTTTTGACAAGTTTTTCAATGCACGATACAGTACATGCTGAGGTATTTTAGATTGAAGATTTGTTAATATTGAAATGAGCATATTTTGCACATTATGTATATTCTCTCAGATTTCACATATTGTTTCTTCATACATATTGCTTATGTACTGTGTAATATAGTATATTTTGCTACTTGTATGATTTTGTTTTTTCATTTTTTTTATAATTCTGGTGTATTTTCATTTGATATTGTTTTACATTTCTATTTGATGCTTAAGTGACCATTTTTTGCCACAGTTTCCCAATTTTTAATAGGTGAATATAATATTTGCACCGACGCTGTCCTCCTCTCTTTCTCTGTGTGCCTGACAAAACTTCTGCCTTCCAAAGTGCCCAAATTTTACACTTCATTTGTTAATTGTAAAACTGATACCTAAAATGCTTGTCTACCCTCTCGTGGCATGAAACTTTGGCGCAGCCATGGTAATTATGGACATAGTCTCAGAAAACAAACAAACAAAAAAAACAAACACTGATCACTGTTCTGTCACTGGGTTTTCCGATCCACCTCTGCAGGAGTTTTCCCCAGCTGGACAAAGTTTGCTGTGACCCTTGTTGCCTTTGCTTTCTGTGCTATCCATCAAAAAGTAACCTCTCCCATCTCTTCCGCTTGCAACTCCTTAAGGAGCAGAGAATGGAGAAAGAGGTCCAAAGCCACTCTGTCCACCACCTTGGCTGCTGAGTACACTGCTGACTGCAGCCAACAGATGTGTGTGTGATGGTAAGCACTTTGGCAGTCTACACTTTCAAAGTTATTTCCTACTGGTAATCAGAATTAGAATCCACTTTATAGACTCTGTTTAAGGTAAAGAATAGGAGTGGAGTGGATGATTATGTACAGTATATGCATGTATACATGTCTATACTCGGTATATGGAGCATGTAGGATTTATTTTAATTAATATTCAGTCCCAGGTATTCAATATTACAATCCAGTTGTATTTCTGTACATTTAAATTCTCTCTAATGTATATCATAACTCCTCCTCCTCTCCCCATTGCTCTGTCAGCAAGTGTATCCTGGAATATTTATTAAGTTTGATGGTATGTCACAGTTAAGCCAGCTCTAAGTAAGACATAGAAAGTCCAGGTTGGAGTCAATAAGCAGGTTTTGTATTTGGCCAATTTTGGGTAATGTGATTCAGATATTTAGTTGACCACCTAGTATGCCTTTAGGCTTAGTGTCACAGTCCCAAACAACCTTTGTGTGGTTCACAGTTTGAAAATACAAGTGTTGTCTTTGTTCTATGGCTGCGCGGTTCACGTGTGTCCCATTATAAACCCTCGCAGATCTCAGAGCAGTTTGGCTCTTCAGAATTGTTCCAGTATAATTAACAAGTTTGTATTACAAGCAAGTGGAGTATCCCCTGGGCATTCATCGGTGTGTGTAGGTCCCTGGACTCATCCTGTGCTCGTTGGTATCGATCCGCACACGTCCCCGACACCTGCAGGGAAGCAGTCCACAAAAGCTGCCTTGGATCCTCACCGGCACAGCGCCACGCGACCCACCTCTCGGGCGAGGGGCCAACCAGAGCAGCAAGTCGGTCTGTGTCAGTCCTACGACAGGTGCACTTGAGGTGTCACTCCCAGGTCCCGGGGAGAATAGGAGATCGTTGGCAGACGAGATTGAGATTAGCTGCGGGGAGTCTTCAATCGGAGGCAAGACTGTCTTTGCTGGAGAAGCACATGGGGCATCCGGATTGCTCGTGGAATACAATCTTAGTGGTTTTCCAGCTCGCCTCTCATTGCTGCGTAACCCGCCCAGAACCAGCAGCAGATGCTCATCCATCTTTGGGCAGGAAGGAGAAACTAGCAATGTAGCCGTGTCCATAGAAGTTGATCCTTGATTTTTCTGATAGTAGGCGCATTGGATCTTCAATATAGCATCGGGCGTTGCAGTCGGGTTTTGGGCTCAGGCCCTCCGCAGCATTACAGGTGGAAACCACGGGAATCAACAACAATAGGCCACAGAGGAGGTATGTATAAACTTTGTGTTTGTTTTTGCTGTATTGTTTTAGATCAAACTTTAAGGTCTTGTTTTTCTGATAGAGATACTTGATCAGCTGGTAGACCGAAATTAAAACGGTATAAAAGGCTAAAGTTTGGAGTTGAGTGGAGCCTGCCAAAGCACCCACTCCTCCTGTCGCCATCTTGGTCCCTATATTTTTAGATTTCTTTATTGTCGTGTTTTAGCTTCCAGCAGGCCAGTGCTGGTGGTCAGGGTCATCTTGATGATGACATCATGACAATGACGAATACAATGTTATATTTACCCAGTAAACTTTTCAACATTCAACTTTTCATATGGCCTCTTAGATAGGCTTTTATTTCACATACACACACCAAAGCTTATTTAACACAAAATACATATACAGTACTTACACAAAACAAAACAAATAGCAAATACAACTTGCATCACAAACACAAACATAACTATACAAATTACAACAGGCTTATTACATATATACATATATACATATATACTCACATACATGCTTACATACATACATGTACATACATGTCAAGTACTATATGTCATTGTAATACAATAACAAATCACTTCTACACCAGTTCAGATGAAATACTTCATCCTATATCAGGAAAAAAAGGAAAAAGACAGATAATATTAAGTCATTTTTATCACAGAATAATCATAACTCGGTATACCAAGTTTTTGATATTGTCAGGATCTCCCAGTTATGTACACCTGAGCTTTTTGCTCTGCCTTTCATAATTGTCTTTTCCTGCAAACAATAATGAGAAATAAAATAAAGGAGCTCAATACCAGTTTTTTTGGAGTATCAAATATACAAGCTTTGCCAAGCAACACAACAGTGTTCAATAACGCATTATGATCATCTTGAAAACCCCAAATAACATTCAGAGGGGATAAAAGTAAAAGTATTGCTTGTTCAGATAACCAATCTGCCACCTGCTGCCAAAAGGATGCAACAACTCGTCAATACCAAAATAAATGCATAATGTTCTCTTCCTCATCTACACAAAATCTACAGATATGGTTCTCAGTTATTCTCCCTAATGTAAGCCTTAGCAGCGGTTGTCTGGCCTCTGCTGAATTTTTTGGTGGAAGAGACTAAATTTGAAACCATAAGGACATTGAATTTATAAAAAAACGGGGAAAGATTAGAAAAAAAAGGTGAACACATTTTTCATAGAAGGCTAGGATAGTTGAAAAAAAGGATAACATTTTCCCACCAATGAACCACTTAAATATCTTGGATGAAAACCAGTTAGGGTTATTATACAATCTTTGTATCCATGAAGCTTTCAGACTATGATCAAGTGCTGAGAGACACCTAGACCACCATTTTCACGTATATTAAACAAATAACTGCGGCTTATTTTTTCAGGTTTATCATTCCAAATAAATCAAAAGATTTTCTTTTCATACGCTTTGAAAAAGGTCACATCAGGAGAAGGCAAAGACAAAAGACAATAAGTAAACTGTGAAACTATCAAGGAATTAATTATTGTAACTTTACCATAAATGAACATATATTTACCCCCCCGGGCCTGGAAAATTTGATCTACTGTGATAAAATGTATTAAATTAAATTAATTCAAATAACTCTTTCTCATTAATAGGACCTTCACATAATACCAAACAAAGAATAATTCATTGATTGAATTACTTCCTCTTTGAATATATAAGTGTAATAATCCATTACAATTTTAAGGATGTCATTCGTAGATGTTCGTAGATGTTTCTGGATATATTTCTATTTTGAAGTTGCAGGGAATGTTTAGTGCATTTTCACCATATTCTATCCATGTCGCTTTACTTCTGTATATAATTCCTTTAATCTTATGCTGATAGAGCCTCTCTAATTCTTTCCGTTTCACATCCAGTAATTGCTGATCATCGTCAATGATTAGATCTATTCTCATCCAAACGGGTTCTAATATTTTGTAATTCATCCAATGATGTTTTTTCTTTGTTATACATTTGTTTATGCAGAACCAGTATTAATAGAAAAATTATTTGCCTTGTTGTCAAGATAAAGGTCTTGTCTTCCAGTAATGATTGATTAAATTTCCAATAACTTCTACTCCAGTTAATTTCAGCAAGATTAAACTGATGTAAGATGATGATCAGAATGGAATCTTTCAGCTATTACTACTTGACTGATTTTTGTAATTAAGGCGAAAGAAATCAGGAAAAAGTCTATTCTACTGGCCATTGATTTTCTTTGCCAAGTATATCTGATTAGATCTGGATTCTTTATCCTCCATACACCAACTAAATCCACAGCAGACATCATAGATGCAATGGCATAGGGTTTTTGATCTTGATCTCTTAAATCTCCTGCTCTGTCTTTAGCTGGGTCCACTGTGTTGAAGTCTCTGACCATAATTATCGGGTTATCATAATACTGGATCATATACATATTTTAAAAAAAAAAGATTATTGTTATTTGGAGCATATATATTAACTAAACATAAGCACAAGTTCCTAATCGTAACATCTAGAATAATTATACGACCATCAATCGTGTTCCATCTCATGTAAACATAGCAACTCTCTTGAGTAGAATGTGTCTCTTGTGGACATATTACTGTATATCAAACTCCTTTTTGTTATTCAGCCAAGTAAATATTTTGATTCTTTTCATGGTATTGGCAAGCCCATTACAATCATAGGTGACAAAAAGGGTCTCATTATCCATCGTAACTTAATGGGGAAAAAAGGCATATAATACCTGCAGATAGAACTTTATTAATAATTTTAGATACTCTGCTGTTACTTGTCTATCAATGTATGTAACAAACAGACGTAAAACACAATCACAAAAAATAAAAGCTAAAAGGAATAACTGGTAAGCAATATAGCAATATCTACTGTATATACAATATATTTGGTACATACACCAAAGCTAGAGTACCGTTACCTTACAAAGTTACCATACCCTGCAACAGTGAACTTATCCTCTTTTAGTCTTGTGTGGTAGCAAAGAAAGTGACGCAACTCACTTCTGTGAATCCAACACTACCCATTGCCTCACAGATGTGGTTTTCCCATGTGTCTACTGAGTCGCTGCAGTTGGACCCTTCTCAAGCCAGGTGAGAGCTAGTCCTAACTGCCTTATCCGAACCAGTGTTTAAAAGCTGATGAGGAGATTGGAATAATCTGTTGCTCCTTATCAGGGGGAACTGGGTCTCTTGGTAGCCGGTAGGCGTGACTGGGTTGGTTTGGTTCCACCCTTCAGGGAGCCGAGGGCAATCATGTACCGTGATGTCCACAGTGGCCCGGCTGTCAACTCGTATATCCATTAGCTGCCTTTTACATATATAGAGTGAGGTGTACAGGCACACATGAGGGCACATAATAGAGAGGAGGTATGCAGTTGAGCACAGGCACCTATAATGGAGTATATTCCTTGTCTACACTTGAGTGACTCTAAGAGGGGCTATAAATAAGCAGTAAAATGCATGTAGGATAAGTCAGGGCGGGAGTCAGCGCAGAGATAAGACTTCACTTTCACACCTCTTGACCTTAAAAGAAGCAGCTCAAAGTCAAAGCAGCCAAGTCAAAATGAATCAAGAAAATTAATATGTGCATTTATTGTTTGTTTGTTGAGATTTAAGAATTTCATTGCCAACGACTGCTTCTATGTAATTGTTGTGCACATGACAATAAAGTTCTTGAATCTTGACTCTTGTTTGTTTATTTTTAATTTTTAACATACTGAACATATAATTCCAATGTAGACATATTCATATTTGGACTGCACCTCAATATGTTAGGTTTTGTTACACTGCATTACTACATCATAATGCTGTCATTAAAGTTTTTTCCACTTCATTCACATTTCCACTTGATATGCCCTAATATAATTGTGTTAACTGTTAATTATGAAACAATAACCAAAACTCAAACAGTAGCCAACATGAACAAATAAAGGCTGGTTTCTAATAAAGGCTGAATAAGAAATATTGAACGTGGGTGGAATGTTGTGCAGTGTAATTGCTCACATTTAGCGAAGAGTACATTTCCACAACACATGCTGTTTGCTTTTAATGCACACTCAACATTTCCTCCATGTTTTTCTGTTTTCTTGATAAATTCAGTCTGAAGTCTTGTTTTTGTCCACTAGTTAATCTCCAGAAACTTATACTTTGCCATTCTTTTAATTGCTGTTAAACTACTGTCAAAAACTACAGATTTTCAGATTTTTCACATTAAAAACCTAGCAGAAAAGGGAGGTTTGAAGTGATAGAAGGCTTTTAATGGGGAGGCTTTTTAAGTGTTCAGAAAGAGTCTCATTAACAGCAGTTTAACACTGATCGAAAGAACGAGAAAGTAGACGCAGCTGGAAATAAATGATTGAAAAGAGTAATTGTGGGGTGATTAGAGTGATGAGTATCTGTTGTACTGATGGAATCTGTGCTGTGATAATACTATACTGAATTTATCAAGACAACAGGTAAACATGGAGGTGTTGAGTTTGTAGTTGCAGGAAAAAAGCGTCAACGTGAAATTTAAAATAGGAGCAGATCAGAAACTATGGCAGCTACTACTATTTTCTTTGAATGTGTGTAATGTAGACACATTTCACAGTTGACTGTGGTTGTACAGTAGAACTCTTCTAATCTGAGCTCAGCCTAATCTTGTGTTTCATTCAAGTGGATTCCTCACATGTATGTCAGTTAAGAAGGTTGCAACAGAGGTGACTGTGAGGGTAAAAGAAGCCCTGCCAAGTATTTTATTTTGATAGATAAATAAAGGTGTCATCTTAAACATTTATCTGCTGCCGTGGCCAGTGAAAAGTGGCATAATGTGCAAACAGTGACTTGGAGGGAAATTAAGTCACTTATAATTATGAAATGCTGTGGTTTCCAGTAGTGTAGTCAGCTGATTGCTCACAGTGGTCTGCCCACAGCAGTGGTGATTTCCTGAAACTTCATTTAAATTCTATGGATAGCCTCGAATCATTCTTGAGATCATGTCCTAGTTTACGCTTTAGTAACAGAAGGCCAATATGAAAAAGCTGCTGGTGTAAGTTTGGATTT
>NTHP01000792.1:154668-170746 GCA_003416845.1 Oplegnathus fasciatus
ATTTTCAGAATGCTTTTCTGTTTATCATGAGGCTGTGAAACCATATTAACTGTGCAGTGTAGAAAGGAACTTAACCCTCAAACTTTTAAATCATTTTAGGCTGGACAGATGAAAGAATGTCCTTAGGGTTGGGTTCTGATAGCCAGTGTCTGTTTAGAAAAATACCCAAATTCGCTAAGCTCAGATACTAACAAATCTCATATTGAATCTTTTATTTCCCTTCATTCTTTTTTATTAGGAAAGAGCAACATACAAAACATTCAGGTAACGTTGGCAGGCTTCTCAAATTTAGCTGGCACTGACCATGGTTAAAATGACAAACTTTGTTGGCACCAGATTAAATTAGCCGTAATTTCATTAACAGCAGTTCCTTAAACCAGCTCTGTGGAGTTTTTAACTGGTTATGAAACTGTCTCAATTTAATACTGATGCCTCTATATGACCTACATAAGCAAACGAGTTCAACAGCGAGAAGACTGGCTATTTCAATTAGTTTCTATTAGTTATTCTTAATGCCTGCCACCGGGTAGGATTTTTCCACGAAGTCAGACAAAACGGCGGGCGGTTTGCTCTGGCAAAATTCGAGTTGCTTCAGCCGCTAACTGAAGGTCTGCATGACGAGATGCTATACCAGACTGTCTTGGTGAAGATGGGGTGAAGAGCTCAGACATGTGAAAGGAACTCGGAGTAGAACCACTGCTCCTGGCGTCTGATTTGGATGCCTCCTGAATGCCTTCCTGTGGAGGTTTTCCAGGCATGTCCAACAGGGAGGAAACTCATCTGGGCTACTTTATTTAGCCTGCTTCTACTGTGACACAAACCAAAAAAGTGTCCAAAAATGGATGAATCAATGATGGAAAAAGACCTACAAACGATCTAGCATATATTTAAGTTTGCTTCTCATCTCATTTTCAGGTTGTCAACATTAATTAGGGTGGCACTAAAAACTTTTGTGTTTCTGCCTTTTCAGCCAACAGAAGGTCCTTACAGATTTTAATTGAAACAATGAATTTAAGCTATTTATACTTTTAGTTTCCTGTTGAAAACTAAACATTAATTGATTCCATAAGAGATTTGAAAGGATTTTGATTCAGTTAACAGATTCAATACTGGATTCAGATTTCACAAAATGCTATTGAACCCCAATCCTATATCACCTGTGCAGAAGGTCAAAGAAGCATTCTGCTAGTATTTCTAAAGTTTCAGCAACAGCTCCTCTTGAGCTGGATCTTTGAGCATGCTTTTCAACCCTTGAGGCACACATGAATAATTCACACAATACAATGTTGTTCCACTCTGCTACATGAGGAAGTGAACAGACACCAGGTGTCCTGTGGGTCTTCGAGCTTTAACCAGGATTTGCTGCTAATGTGACCTTTGCTGTGACTGCAGAGCTGGGGGGGGAATTACCTTGTCTTAACTAGCCGCTGGAACAGCTAGTGGATCAATGTGACTTCCTCTGAGTAGGGGAGGACTGGGGTCACAAAACAGTACAGACACCCCAACCCCACCCACATCATCCCCATCCCATTACCACCCTGTCTTACCCACCTAGAAAACAACCCTATCAACATCTTAGAGGTCATCATGCTAACCTCTTCACACCACTATCTCTGACGCTCGAACTCCTTCAACCATTACCTAACCCAACAGTCTCTCAGCCAAGGGCCCAATTAAAATGCTTGCTCTGCTTTGTCACTGTTGAGAAATTGCAGAGGCTCCGAGGCTTGATCTTTCCAGTAAAACATGCTCAAACGGCTCAGCTGGGGCCCCCGCCAAAAAGCTTGCAGAGGTGCTGAAACACGGATGCTGCCATCAATTATTTAGCAAAAGGTGAATATTTCACATATACTGGGAATACAGGTCAGGTCCTGTGGATCTTTGCAGGATAAATATTTAAAGATCAATACTTTATTGGTGTGAAAGAGAGCGGGGAGGCCTTGGGGAAATAGCGGGGAAGTACGAAGGAAAGGCAAATAGTGACTTGCAGGGGAATCAGAAGGTACTTAGTTTCACTATAAAATAAATTCTGTAGCAGAGACTGAGGTGTATTCTGCTTTTGAATTAAAGATCTTCAAGGGTTTTTAAAGTTAGAGAGAAAGGGGCATGGATTGAGGCTTCTGTGGCCTAGTTTTCCCATTCGTTTTCAAAAGGAAGCATTACCTCCATGTATTATTGATGATTAGGTAGTCTTTTCAAAGCAACCTAACGAAACCGAGGCTGAGGTGTGAGGCTGAATATCCCACACCGCCAACAAAAGGAAGGGGATCAAGTGTTTCTTCGCTTCGTTTGGCTTTGTCTCAGGTTTTGTGTCACTTGATATTGACCAGGTGTTGAGAGATTTATCTGCATGTAGTTCAACTTCAACCTTAATTGGAAATCAAATTCATTGGACCAAAAGCAGATGTGCTTCCCGGGCTGGAGGTAATCTGAATCTGGACACAGTATTTGACGGGTTGTTTGTTCAGTTTTTCACTCTCCGTCGTAGACGCCTCAATTCACTTTCTCTTTTAATTTGACACAGTAAAGCATCTATTGTTTAGGACTATTTTTGACTATGTTTGAGTGGTGGGTGATTAATATGGGATTTTATTTCTTTGGCGGTGGACCTTGTAGGGTGTATTCAGGGTACTTGAGCTGCTGTTAAACACCTGCATGCACACAATAGCATGTACACCTTTACTACCTAGTGCAGTCATTATTTACCTTTTGTAGACTTAATCATAAAGCCCTAGGCACATTACATGCCAATATATGTATTACTTATACATATACAATGTATTCCTTTACATGAAGTTAGTTTCATTTGCAATATGTGAATATTAACATTTTAAGAAGGCATAATGTTCAAAGGTTCTATTGGCCATAGTTATGTGGACTTAAAGGATAGGCTCATTTTTTTCAAGGCTGTGTTAACACAGTAAATTCCCAAATGTACACTGAAAGTGTTTGCTGTAATTGTTCTTCCTGTCCACAGTGGCTGCAAACGTCCTCAACCAATTTAAATGTAAGTGAGGAGGGACAAAATCTGCAGTCCTTGTTTTGGGCAAAAAATGATTTCTAAACTTCAGCTTAAGTTAATATAAGACTTCACCAGAAAAAAATCAAATCTTACAAAGTTACAGTGTTTTTAGTAACACGTTTTTGTTTTTCAGTGTTTCCTTGCTGAGCTGCAGCATAGGTAAAGTAACAAAAAGTATACATTTGGCACTAAAACAAGTGGACCTTTGAAGGATACCAACTTGATTTATCTAACTCAGATGCTGAAGCCTCATATTAGCTCCAACTGAACTTGAAAAAATCTTTTGCACAGAACGAGAACTGTGGATTTCATCACACATCACTTACACTGAATTTGCTTTAAGAAGGGATCTTTTTTCAGCCAATATAAACAGAGGGAATGACTAAAAGCCACATCATGCTTTTAATGTAATATGGGCATATGAGTAGTGTCTTAAGATAGACCTTTAAAAAATGTGAATCTTTAATATGTTTAAACAATGTAATGTTGTGTATATCTGTTTTATATATGTATATATGTTATGTGTATATATATAAAAGGCACTGGTCACCCATGTCCGATCCTCTTTAAAAACTGTTTACACTTGAAAATGATCCTGTCATGATCCAGAGTCCTGTGTTTAAGGAGTCAAAGACTGGAGTGTCCTTTTTGACTCAGAAACACAAGTATAATGTAAACAGCAGCATAGTGAACCTATTGAATAATTAATTTTGGGCAGATCAATCGACATAATGAATAAAGTCAAGGGTACATGCAATGTGTTAATGGCTGTACTTATCTATAAGAAATGCAAAGCAGCCTCGGGAATGTTGACAACTATCATGTTGGGCAGGAGGAAGTTGTCATTATGCTGCTGTTATGCCAAATGGGTTCGGACAGCCTGCTTAAAAGCACTTGAAAAGTCATCTATTTTGCGATGCATAGAATAAATAAAAGCCAGGCAGATGATAGCGTACATCTGTTTCCATTTGGAGATGATTATGATGTGTACACACTCAGGCATTATGGAAAATGTGAAAGTGCTGCAGTTGTGTAACACTGAAGTTATTATACAGAAAGGGCTCATTAGCAGAAATTATGTGTTTGTATAGTCAGAGGAAAATTGAGCAATATATGCTGGACTTTATTTTTTGTGAATTATATTTTATTACATTTTCCTTTTTTCCATAGCAGGCCACAGTTATTTAAAGAAATAGTTTGACATTTTGGGAAGTATGCTTGATGGCTCTCTGGCAGAGAGTTAGATGATAAGATCGATACCACTCGCAAAGACTGGAAACAGGAGTAAAGAGCTAGCCTGGCTTGGTCCGAAGATAGAAGTTGCCAGGCAACCCGTTGAGATTCCAGGAAGTTACTACTGCCAGCCAAGAATTAACACATCGGACAACGGCCAATTGTCATCTTTACACTTAGCTTTTTGTACTTATTAAACTAACAAGATATTATGTGCTTTAGACGTGCTGGTAAGTAGATTTTGTTATCTTTGGACTGAACCATGCTAACTGATTCCTCCTGCTCCCAGTCTTTATGCTAAGCTAAGCTAGCCAGCTGCTGGCTGTAACCTTATATTTAATAGACAGAAAGTGAGTAAGAATATTTCCCAAAATGTCAAACTATTCCTTTAAATTACAAATTGGTTGTATGAATAAATTAATCTATGATTAAACGGAAAAATACAGGATCAACACTATATCACTGAAAAACAGATTAAAAAAAAGGCAGCCTTATAGATGTTACATCAATAGTGTATTGGTTTCAGCAGAAGCATAATGACTTTTCACCAGCAGTGGCCATTAGGTTTCTATAGGGACTGTCAGAATCAGGTGGGTCGTGACGGAAAATCATAAGGCTCATTTAGCCCTGCCTGTCTTGTGACACTACAGGACCCTCATTTACATGTCACAAGGTGATCCTGAGCTCTCTATTGACCGGCTGGGGCGAACAACTGATGTGTATAAATTGCATCTGTAACAGGCACGGACATTTGGTTTCAGGCTTTGTTATGGTACTGAATATGTGTGAATATGGATTCATTTTGCCATTTAGAAAGGGGCTCTTCCTATTATATAGTTGAAATGAGAGCCCCTTTTCATTCTGTCCGCTCAACTTAAAGTTGGCTAAATATGGGAGAAAGTGAATTCTAAAAGGTGACTGCATGAGTGGCATACAAATCAAGATTACAAGGACGGAAAAGTTGGCCGTTTCGGTGGTGTTCTGACAAGCTTCTCTACTCAGGTTTCTGGGATCATTTAAGGGTTTGAAGAACTTTGTAAAAACCATCACAAGAGTTTTTTTAGTTGTCTCGATGACAACTCATCACTGGTCAACGTTGTTTTAAAAATGTGACTGTCCCTTATCTTTTATCCTCATATCTGCTTACATCTACTCAGGATCCCTCTTAAGAAATGCTGAACACTCAACACTGAGAATGATGTACAGCACTCACAAGTGTAAAATGAAACAAATGGAGATGTCTTTTAGTTGAAAATAACATCATTTGTGAGTGTATGACAAACTCCTGTGGCACAGATAAAGGCTTAAGATATATTTTTGGAGAAACTGATAAAAATGACCCTAAACAGAAATCATTTCATCTGCTTTCTGGAGTTCAATCCAGAGTCTTACTTATAAGACATCTGTAGAAGTAACCTATGATAAAATGTCTTGTCTATAAGAATATTTTAAGCAGTGCTTAGACAGTGCTGTTGATCCCACTAATGATCTGGGCCCCCATTACACACAGATAGACAGCCATTAAATATTATGTATTACTCATTATATATTTTGATACTTTTATAAGTTTAATTAGAATGTGTTCTCATACAATGCTTGGGTGAGTCTCTTTGTGGTTAGAAAATGTTGGCATGCAAACACGCTAAACTAAGGTGTTGAACATGGCAAACAATATTATGTTAGCATGATGAAGTTAGCATTTAGCTCATAGCTTTCCCTATGTACAGCCTCACAAAGCTTGGGTTGACTCTTAGTCTTATTTAAAGTTACTTAGCTACACTAGCCATTTCACTTTGTACCCTCCGTTGTGAACATGCTCCTAGTTGTGGGAGACCACATCATTTTTGTTTGCGTATTTCTGTGTTTGCATTTGAACATAAATTGTACAAATTGGTCAATTTGGGAGGCTAGCTATTCATTTAAATAGGAGGATCCGTTCTTTAATTATCCACAGACTTCTATTAAATCTTGAAGGATACAGGATACAAAATGCTGATAACATGCTTCTACAACTGACTTAAAGTAGACCTAAATACATATCGCGAATGTAGGATGAGGACTCATTTCCTACGCTGTGATACTTGATGAATATGAGTCCATTGATCATCTTCACACCACACCGGTGAGTCATTATTTCTTTAACTGTAGGATGTATGGTTCATACTGAACTGCCTCCCTGGCTGTGGGTTTAAAAAGCAAAGTAACAGGAGAAAAAAAACACAGAGTAGAGAGCAGGAGAGAGAGGCAGCGGTAATGCCTTCACGGCATCCAGCCTCTCTGCCACAGATGACCCCACGAGTATTGGTCCTGGCAGTTACAATTATCATTCAGCAGGAGTGAAGGACTCTGTTTGATATCTGCCAAGGTAATTTAGTGGGAAAGATTGAACAGAGCTTTTTTTTTTCTTCCCTCGGATTGTGTCTGACCCCTCTGCATATGCAGTGTGGATGCCTCCTGGAGCAGCAGCAGCATCCCACTTTATCCCGGCTGCAAAACACATTCAAAAGCATGTGAATTTGGAGAGCATACAAAAAAAGCTCTGACAACTATTTACCTGGCTGTTACTTTCACATGAAAACAGCAAGACCTTTCCGGGGCAGTGTCATTGTCATATAACTGTTTTCTAGGCTGCTTTAAATAGGTCTTTCGTTAACTGTATCTATCACCAAAGACACATAATTTGGGTTGGGGAAACAGTTTCCACATCTCTATCATGTTAACCATCCGCTGCCTGTGATCAACACCCATGGTGCTACTGTTGCACCTTCTATTGATGCACAATAATCATTTCAGCATCACTCACTCTGACTGCCGCTGCATCTGAAACGACAGCAGAGCCCTATATTGCAGAGATGCAACTAAATTCTCCTTCAGCATCTGTTGCACCTAAATGACATTTCAACAACTATGAATAATTAATTTGCAATGTATGTTAAAGAAGTTGTTTAGTCCACGATAAACGTTATTCTGTGTGTTTTGTACAACCCTAATCTGTGCACACAAGCTTATGGTCCTTTAATGATTACAACAGCCTCTGCTTAAAAATTAACCTTGAAGTTCTGGACATGTTTCAAAGATTTGGACTTAATTGCTTTAAATTAACAAATTCACACCCCAGGCTTGTGATTATTGTGGATGACATCTAAGTCTTTCTCTCTTTTATCTTGCTCTCAACACAGTTTCACCAATGAAGAAAGGGAATGGAACTGTGCTTGTGTCTACTTTTCGTGGCTTATTAAAACACAAAAAAGATTTTCCCCACTTAGGGAGCTGTGAATGGACTGTGTGTAAAGTGAGAAGTGCTGACCAGAGGAACTCTTTAGACTTGCTGGGAAAAACCAAGGAGAGCCGGGCATAACAAGGTCAGTCATCAAGCCAGGGGCAGTGCACTGTGAAAGGGCCTAATATTGTGTTTGCTGCGCTCAATACAGCTAAATCACATCAGAGCAACCTGGGATTGGTTGTCAGTGCCACTTTTTACCCAACAGTGTAATTGTTTATTGGTATTATTAGGTTTAATATTAACCAGTGGACTGTTACCTGGCACAGCAGCAGGATCCGGGGCAGGAGGTAAACTAGATATCTCTAACATGAATTCACACACTTCACAGTTATATCTGTATATGTTGAAACAGAGAAAATATTAAAACTGGTCAAACTTCAATAGAGATGAGCAGAGTTTTTTTTGTATCAACACCTAGAGCTAGTGGACTACTGGTGTTTTCACCCTGGAATTTGTCAAGACCCAAAGTGTTCACTATTCCACATACCCCCTCGAACCATTATCCACCTCTCAGCTGTCCATTCTCATGCTCAGTATGTTCCAACATACATGTTCACCAGAATATGTCTAAACCAACAGTAGCGTTCAGATTAACTGCTTGTGTGCGACAAAGATAGCTAAAGATTTATTTGAAGCTACATTCTCACACACAAGAACATTATCAGTTTGATTCTGTGTGTAGAAATGATTAATAATTTTGACCCATGTTTTCATCAGTTTTAAACAATGAATAGCATTTAATATGTTGTTTATGCTTTTCTGAATACTATCTGGATACAGTAGCATCCTTACATCCTAAATGTTTTTTCCCACTAAATTAACCACCCAGGATAGAGTTGCGCCAATACAAAAGTGCTACAGTGGTGTAGACATCATTGAGGTATAATAGGCAAGTTTATCACTTGACATGTTGCTATATCTATTGTCTAGTTACATGGAGTCTAAGTACATGGAGCACATAATTTGTATAATACATCATATACTGTGCAGAGGATTTGACATTTGAACACTTTTTCCGGCCTGGGCTGTGCCAGTGTGTGGAGGCAACAGTCGACATGCATAATCAGATGATGTAGTATGTATAATCATCCATTTATAAATATCAAGAGAAGCGTCTGTTGCTGCGGGATCATTGCAAAGCGTCAAGCTAATTCTCTGTGGCAAACAGGGTGAAGATTTATGTACACACTCGCCCACTCTTACGGTGTGACAAGGAGAGGGATGACCCAATGCATATCTGCTGCACTTTTAGTGCTTGATAGATGGAGCCGTCCAAACATGACTGTACCCAGCTTAATCCTCAGCAAAGACTGTGTGAACTTTATATACCTTCTCTATTGACAGTGGTGACTTATTGAAAATGTCAAAAATGTCTCTGTCCCATTCCTACGCCTGATGCTGCTCAGCGGAGTTTACAATGACCTTTGGCTGTTGCTCAATCTAGAGGCTAGAATGCCATTCTCATTCTCAAGATTTATATATGTCATTTCCGGGCGCCGAGCGGTAGGCAGCCTGTTGCAACAGCTCTCTGGTCACAATGCCTTGTTATTGGATTTCATTTACTTTTACTTTCGTCTACTTTCTGCTTGTAAGTTTGTTTGCACTGTTGCAACATTTTAGTTGTGGTGTTTTGGGATATTTTCTCTGTTTGTTTTTTTACATGATACTTGGAGACAAGGGTTGCTTACATCCGCGACGAGCTCCTGGAACCTTTTCTTCCATCGGCCATTATGGGGAACGTGAAGTCACTCGCCAACAAGACGGATGAACTAACAGCTTTGGTGAACTGCCAGCATGGTTTGTATTGGTTTAGTCAAGAATTTCCCTTCCACTTCAAGATATGCTGGGCAGGATTTGGGCCTACATCTCATCATGTCATTTACTGCACTCCACAACTTTTTCCTTGTCAGTCTTTACATCTTTAATTTTATAAAACAATTTATTTTTCTTATTGTTTAATGTCGTTACATAATTTCGTAACCTCCTATAAATTTGCCAGTCAGACTCATAACTTCATGTGATAGCAACATTTGCATCATCTTTTTGTTTCATCAGTTCTCTCAATTCCTGATCTATCCAGGGTGATCTCAAGTTCCTCACTGTCTGCTTTCTAATTGGTGCGTGTTTGTTACGCGACTCGCTACCCTGGCCGTACTGCTACATTTAATCAAGTTATGCCTACCTCAGGCCTAGCAAGTCCGCAACCTAGAGTCTCTTCCTGCGTGATGCAAATAACGTGAAGGTGAAGTCCAAGCCTAGTGTATGCACTAAACCTATTGACAGGGGAGGTTGCTTGACTCACCCACCAGCCGCAGACTTCGACTCCTAACGGCGACCAACCCACTCGGTCCGCCGTAACTGAATTCTGACGCAGCCCGGTAGACTTGGCTGGGCCAACCCGTGCTTTGGTAGGTAGTTCAGGTGGGGGTTGTGAATGGAGATGGATCAGCTGTTGCGGTTCCAAGACCATCCCTCCAAACGGTCTCTCGTCCTTCCTCCTTCTCCGCTTCTTCAGCCTCTTCTCTCCTCCTGCACGTGCGCGCTCACGCCCCCCATTCACAGGTGTTTCCAATTCATTTAATCACGAGCCCAAGCCACACTCCCCTCATCATGTGTAATATCAGTTTTCGCCCTGCCTCTCAGGCCTGCCTAAACCTACACCCTGAAATACATTATATCATAACAGTGTTTCTCAATCACTTGCATAAATAACACATTAAAGACTTCAAGGGCATCATCTGGACTACCTTCATCTAGTACATATTTCCAACATATATTTTTAACATCATCTCAACTTTTCACAAAATGTTTTCATTGATCTCCTGAATACAACTCTTGGTACTGCACAGTTAATGAACAAATAACAGTAGATAAATAATTAAATATCTCAAAGACCAGTGGTAACTGGCCTCTAAGAAAAACTTCATTTAACTAATACTTTAATTAAGTCCAAATCATAATAATTACTGTATATTCCATTTCTTCCTCTCCCTAATGGCATTATCACACCATCTATCAGATCTCAGTAATATGTCCATTCATAGTCAGTCATTTAACACTTCCATTCCAGCTTGAGCTGCAGAGGCGCTCTCTTCCGCTGCTTCTTTGTGTCTCTTCGACTTCCAATAGACAACGGTGCTGATTTAATAACTCGTCATCCTTTTTCCTTGGTTTCTGCGACAGCATTACATTCCCCGTGCTCTATTTTCCAATGGTCTCTGACTGGAAAATTTAATCATCACATAGTAACCTGAGTTTTCATTAAAGCTTAAACTTCCCTCTCTACTTCTGTGCATACACATTATCCAGCCTGATGTTCAGCTCCCACTTGATGTCCTGGGTTATGATGGTCCCCAGGAAGCGGAAGGACTCTGCAGTGTCAACTGGGGAGTCGCATAGGGTGATGGGGGTGTGTGGGGCTGGGTTCTACCTGTAATCCACAATCATCTCCACTGTCTTTAGAGCATTGAGCTCCAAGTTGTTCTGTCTGTACCAGGTCACCAGATGGTCAACCTCCCACCTGTAGGTGTCATCTGCAAACAGGAACTGTGACAGACTGATGACTGGAGGTGCAGTTGTTGGTATACAGGGAGAAGAGTAGAGGGGAAAGGACGCAGCCTTTGGGGGTCCAGGAGTCAGAGACATGTTTCCCCAGCTTCACATGCTGCCTCCTGTCAGACAGGAAGTCTGTGATGCACCTGTAGGTGGAGTCAGGCACACTCAGCTGGGAGAGCTTGTCCTGTTGCAGAGTTAGCAGAGCTGACTGTATTAAAAGCAGAGCTGAAGTCCACAAACAGGATCCTGGCATAGGTGCTGTAGGATGTTTACTGCATCGTCTACAGACCTGTTGGCTCTGTAGGCGAACTGAAGGGGGTCCAAGAGAGGGTCCGTGATGGCTTTCATGTGTGACAGCACAAGGCGCTCAAATGACTTCATAACCACAGATGTCAGGGTGATGGGTAACATGTAGTTGTTAAGTCCTGTGGTCCTTGGGTTTTTTGGGGACGGGTGCTAGCACATGGCATGTCTCCAGAGAGGTGTTGAAGATATCTGTGAACACTGGAGACAGCTGGTCAGCACAGTGAAGGTCCTCCATAGTTTCACTGGCTCACTGCTTTGATGTCCTCACAACAGGTTTACAGAGCTTTAATTTCTGCCTGTATGCAGGAATCAGGTGGACCATGACGTGGTCCGAGTGTCCCAGTGCAGCACAAGGGACGACGTAACAGGCGCCTGCTGATTGTTTGGGTGGTGGATGAGATTTTCCCAAGACTCACCTGCTGCCCCTGGTCTGTCATGAAGTTTGTGATCCACTGACAGGTGGGGGCTGGCACAGTGAGCTGGAGAGGATTTCTGGGATGATGGTGTTGTAAACAGGATCCTTGCATATGTCCCTGGGGAGTTGAGGTGTTGCAGGATGTAGTGTAGTCCCATGTTGACTGCATCATCCACTGACCTGTTTGCCCGGTAGGCAAAGTGCAGTGTCCAGCAGGGGGCCTGTGATATCCTTTAGGTGGGCCCACACCAGTCTCTCGACGGATCTCATGACCACAGACGTCAAACTATGATTTTAATTCAATTATTATATCAACAATGATAACATACAACTATGAGACACTCATCAGGATAGGGAAATGGTCAACTCACCACTTTGTAAACTCTCCTCCTGCCAACTCTGCTGCCTGGCTGGTCGAGTTTTCAAACATAAACGTCGGAGTAAACATCGAGGAGAAGGTGGAGGGGTGCGACCCTGGCCACATAGACAAGCAAGACCATCTCTGTGTTCATCTATGCATCCATCTCAACATCGGATGAAACACTGAGGCAAACGTGGAGGGATTAAACACTGGCTGCAATCCCAGCCACATAGATCTTTTCAGCCAAGCATCCTGCTAGCCAATGTACAGGTGTTGGATAATAAACTGGACGACCTCCGTCCCTGCATCAGTTATCAGTCATATCAGTCATTATCACAGCAGTTTATAGTACAGAGGCTGCCCTTTCAGATCTTTGCAAAGACTTGAAGCAGACCAGTAATCCTGATGCTGCGTTCATTGTTGCTGGAGACTTCAATCAGGATAACCTCAAGAAAGTTATGCCTGAGTTCCATCAACATATTGACTGCGCCACAAGGGGCATAAACACTCACACACACTCACTGCTACACACGATTCAAAAATGGCTACAGAGCAGAATCTCTACCCACATCTACATCTACAGACCACGCGGCCATCTGAGATCAAAGTATATAAACAAACTATGACGCATGCCCCCAGTCATGCGAGAGGTCAGGAAATGGTCAGGCCAATCAGAGGCCGCCCTACAGTCTGTACTACATGACGCAGTCTGGAGCATGTTCCAGGACACCACCGTCGACGTCACAGATTACATCGATGGATTCACTGAGTCTGTGGTGAATTTAATTTGTAAAACAACAAAAGCAACTGTTCCCAAAACTACAGTTAAATCATTCCACAACCATGGATTACCAGAACCATCTGGGATGCCATAAACACATGCACTCCTGCCTACAACTTAGGGCTGCGGTCTGGAAACATGGACAATTATAAAGCAGCAGCCGACAATGTAAGAAGAGCAGTAAAAGAGGCAAAAAGGGACTAGGGGAAGAAAGTGGAACTACTGAACAATTCCAGGAGGGCAATCCCAGAAGCATGCGGTAAGGTCTAAGAACTATGACAGATCAGAATCCAACCCTACCTCCTTGTCAAGTGCTAATGCGTCTCTAGCAAGTGAGCTAAACAACTTTTATGATCGCTTTGAGGCCATCGGCAGCCAACAAGCAAAAACAGCTGAAGCAGAGGTTAATGGATGGGTGGGTGCACCTTCCACACGTATCACCCTTTCTGAGCATGATGTCAGGAGGGCTTTCAAGCATGTGAACACCAAGAAAGCCGCAAAACTAGACGGTGTCATTGGGCAGGTCCTCAAACTATGTGCTGACCAACTAGCGCCGGTGTTCACAATGATATTCAACCTGTACCTGACTCAGTCTGTCATACCCACGTGCTTCAAGAAGTCCATCATCATTCCTGTCCCAAGAAAACGAGACCAGCCTGCCTGAATGACTTCCGCCCAGTGACACTCACCTCTGTAGTGATGAAGTGTTTTGAACATCTGGTCAAGGATTACATCTGCTCCTCATTACCCAGCACCCATAATAGTTTGCCTACCGTCCCAACCGATCAACGTAAGACGCCATATCACACATCCTCCACACCGCCTGATCCCATCTGGATACGAGAGGGAGCTGAGATTGTTGTTCATTGACTACAGTTCAGCATTTAACACCATAGTCCCCCCCAGCTCATCACAAAACTCAAGGACCTGGAATTAAACAACTCACTGTGCAAGTGGGCCATTGACTTCCTGACAGGCAGACCACAGGTGGTGAGGGTGGGCGGACACACCTCATCCACCCTCATCCTTAACGTTGGAGCTCCCCAGGGCTGCATTTTGAGCCCCCTGCTGTACTCCTTGGACACACATGACCAGACGTTTTCTCTACCACTACCATCAGGCAAAAATTTCAACTTCAACACACAAAATATCAAAATGTAATGGGCAGATTACCATGGAATTAACTGAGCACATACTGTACATGCTCCCAGAGGATGAACCTTGTACATTTTGTACATTTTGAAGCTTTTTGTGAACCCCTTGGGCAAAAATGTCAACTTTGCACACATGATACTTCATCACCTAAAGGGCAAACTGCCATTCCTGTTCTCGAGGGGATGAACTCATTCAATTTTAATGACCAGAAGACTTTTATTCTACCCTCAGGACAAACTATATTTTTTGCTCCACTACTGGTAAAGCTCTAATAGCAAAATGGTCAGTTGGGTGACATAAGTGTTAAGAATACTACAACCTACAGTATGTACCTTTTACCTGAGCAGTCCTGTTCACAGAATGATCTGGTTTAAAAAGAACCATGCTCTACACAGCTGGTCCATGTGCTAAGAAGTGCTCAGTGAACTCTGTTAGATCCGGTGTCACTGCCTTCCCAACTGTTTAATTAGAACAGCAGATGTGATAGTGATCCCCCATGGACAGCTATTACCCTGTGGGAGTATGCTGATCGCCGTCTGGTCAAGCCCATGTAGAGGCAATTTGATTTCTCTTGAGCTCATCACCTCAGACACAGTTTAAGAGAGGAGCCTGCAATGGCAATCACATTTTCACACATATTAAAGGCTGACAGAAAACAGGAAATTAAAAGATAGATTGTATATTCCTTGAATTATCTTAATTACAGTGATTGTCCTCCATTCCTCCTCATTTTTTGCTCTTTAGAACTTTGTAAGGGCAGAAGTGAATCATCTTCTCAGAATTGCACTATTAAATTGAATGTTACATATGGATTCTTTACATTGAGTTTAAGTGCGGATAGGTCATTGTGATTCACTTCATCCTTACAAAATCCTGCCTCTGTTTAACAATTGGAGCCAGAGAGTGGCACTAAAATTTTTTGCAAGACAAACATACCTTCAGTGGCGATGTTATTACCTTTTTGTGGTGTAAATCGAATGCAGCTTAGGCTGAGTGCTGGACCGCAGCAAGACAAATCTCCGTCCTCTGAAAAGTGCTGACTTTAAGGCAAAAAATGGTAATAGATTCTCAAAATGAGGGGCCATTACTGGGGCAGCATGCAAATGATGGGTGAAGAAATAATCTACAAGGTGTTATTGAGCCCTTGGTTTAAGGAGAAAAGGAAGGCCTCTCCCCATTCCCCTGTCGAGCACCGTAATGTGCGGCTTGTAATTAGATATTGATTCGCTTTGTCGACGAGTATTTCAAACTGGTGTCCTCCTCCTAGAGAGAAGGGGATGCATGAAAGTCTGAATGCATCTTGTTAGGACTAAAATGTAATATCTTCATACAGGTGTGAGATTGCTACAGCGCCAAGTGAATAATTACTTTTCTCTAATGGATAGAAAGAGCAACTGGTAATTTGGTCGCAGTGAAATAACAGTTTCGATATCCTTGGGAGATACCTTTACATTCAGATGTATTATGTGCTTAGAATGCTTTTACTGGATTAAAATATTTTCCAACCTTTTAAAACTAGTTGTCTATTCCCTTTGGGCTTTAGTTCTTTAACGAATAGATTTATAATTTATAAACAATCATTGGTAGTTGAGAAAAGTACAGGGATTGGATAGATTGCATTAAAAACATGACAAAGGAAATCTCATTGTGCTGGATGACTGGGTATGACAGGTGTGATTCTAATTTCTTTGATTGCTTTACGGTATACACCATGCAGGAGGGGATGCTGTTTTCAAACATTCATGGTCGCCAGAGAAAGATTTCCAAAGATTATGGTGATCTCCTGACTTTTCATTTTGAGCCACTATGAGGTTGACATATTTGAGTGCAGGGTCAGAGTGCACACAGGTGGGCAGGTGTGTAGGTAGACAGGCAGGTAGCCCGTCCAATCATTTCATTCGGTCTGAATGAAATGATTGGACGGGCTTATTACAGTCCTACAGCAGCCACAGACACCAGATTTTTTT
>NTHP01000792.1:171124-195953 GCA_003416845.1 Oplegnathus fasciatus
TTTTTTTCTTTTATTTGTCAGAGCATTTGATTTATTGATTGCTGTCTGGATGTAAAGAGAATTTCAACAAATATAACAGAAAATGCTTCTAAAGGACATGCCTACCCAAGCTTTAAATACTAACACACTAACACTAGCCTTTTATAAACAGCAGGAAAAGAACTAAACAACAGTCAATGACAAGTGTAAATGAACATACTTGGACATATATTAATGTATATGAGCATATTTATGCAGGCTATATATAATGCATAAAAATAGCCTAGCAATAGAAGATTTTGTTTCTTTGCTGGGTTCATGCTAATATAAAAAAACAAGACAAGAAGACAGGTAAGATGTGTAACAAATAGTCATTTGCAGGACCAAGGTCACAGTCAAAGAAATTTTAGACATGATGTCTTTGGGCACCTTTGTGCAAAATAGGTTTAAATAGTACAATGCTACAATTCCACAGAATATAATGTGACTTGTGTTTTGTAGGTGCTCCTTTAAATGAAAGGTCTTGCGTCATAGTAATTGTACAGTAAGTGCAGATTGAACAGGCTTTTGTTTTCGGTTTTGTTTGGGGTTAGGGTAAGTGGTACTACAACATTTGAAAAAAAAAGAGATGAATATTAAATCTTCATGATCAGGTATCTCCCTCTGTCAAACTGCAGTCAGGGCTTGGCTGCTTGCACTCATCTGTCAGTTGTATGATTGGTCTCTACCTGCTTAAACTGATGTATCTGTCCTATAAAACGAAACAGACGGCCAAGGCTTTACCTGGGTGATTTAGACAGGCACTGAGTCAGCAACCTGTCCATCCTAATGGCTTTCAGCTATAGTGTATAGCTCAAAGTAAGGATTAGAGCCTCACTTTCTCCCCTGTTGTTGAATTAGCAAGTCCAATACACTTAGTTTCAAATGAGCACAGGAAGTTTGATATTCAAAGGTATCTAAGATCTAATTATGATATTGCAAAGCATCTCAGGGTGTAGCTGCTAAAATTAATGGTTTTCAAATGCCTAAAGCATTCTGGTTTTACATAGTAGATGGTGTGGATATGACTGAACATGGATGCATTATTCTAATCTCATGAAAAAAGCATTACTGAATTTGTCCAGTAATGTTAATTGTTTTTTCCACTAATTAGACCTGTCACCCTATTTACATAATTTCAATCAAACCCACACACCTTCTTCTAAGAGTAATAACTCAGTCAAATATCATATCTCAAAT
This sequence comes from Oplegnathus fasciatus, assembly GCA_003416845.1. Taxonomy (NCBI): domain Eukaryota; kingdom Metazoa; phylum Chordata; class Actinopteri; order Centrarchiformes; family Oplegnathidae; genus Oplegnathus; species Oplegnathus fasciatus. The sequence goes on from NTHP01000792.1 coordinate 172,343, forward strand.
ATAAATAACCAGATATTGTACATGTTCTGCTGGCGGAACCTACAGTACCTATTCCAGTGCTATCCAATGTCCATTGAAAATAAATACCTATTAATCTGCTTAGAATTCAGACATTTTCATCAGTATCAAAGTAATCCAGCTTACTGTTGTCTGTACATCCATGGTTACATTGCAAACTGGAACTGCCTGTGGCTAATGCAGAATGACTTTTTTTTTTTTTGTGGTGTAGATTTGCCAAAATGTAAACAAATACAGGCTAAATCTTGCAATATGTCCCAATTCACTTTTCTGACTTATATACCCTATTTCCTTTATTGCCATTTACAACTTTTATTAAGACTCGGTTTAGACTTATTTTTCCTTCTTTTAAAGTTAGGGTACAAATACAGTCTATGGTGTATTTTTTGAGTAAAGTAGGTACATGTTTCAAATCTGAATACAGATATTTTCTGAAATAAACAGATATAGACAGCAACCCTGCATTGCAAACTGGAACTGCCAGTGGCTAATGCAGAATTACTTTTTTTTTTGTGGTGTAGATTTGCCAAAATGTAAACAAATACAGGCTAAAAAAGGAAGTGTAGATAGTTAGAAGTTAGAAGACACCATAAAAGTGCATGCAAAATGGCCAAGAGATATTTTGTGAAATAAACAGATATAGATAGCAACCCTGCATTAGACCTCTAGTAGATGTAGAGCAGTTAGTAATTTGCACAAGGTAACATCATACTCACCTACCTAGGGCTTCTCTCTGGCTTTTAGCCAAACATAAATTGAATTAAACTAACTTCTAAACACTCCCCACCCACTCCACCCAAACCAAATTCACTCAGCAGCTTTTAAATGAATTTTATTGGATGATAAACTCCTCTGCATGGCTAACTCGGGCTAGCTTATCCCTCCACCAAATAGTCCTTCACAAAGATCTGTGATTCATGCTGTAAGGTGTTAAAAGGTGTTAAACAAATGTGAACCACTTCTTGTGTATTGAAAAGTCAAAGGCTGGTGCAGAGGTAACGTCACTAATCTTCTTTTAGATCCTTTCTGATTGCTTGAAGTGCTTTGAGGTACTATTTTTACCATCTATTCTTATTCACCATATTGTTCTTCTTGTGTTTAACCCCTCTTCTTTGTAGGCTCTCTCATGCTTCCCCACAGCACATCTTGTACTTCAGATCATTCATCCCTCTTCTCCATCCCGCTTTCGTTTTCTCTGTCTCCCTCCAGCCAGGATTTTACTTCTCTGTCACCCCTCCGCCCCGTCTGCATCAATACAAAGCCCTTTATGTGATCCTTGGCTTGTTCAATAATGCTGTGTGCTCTTTTGGGCTGAGGCCCCTCCAGGGTCCCTTCTTGGCAAATAAGATATCGAGGGGACAAATTAAAATGACGCTGTGACTGTCTATAGACTCTGTTGCAGTAGCTTTGTGCTAAGGTCTCAGGGGAAGAGGGGGGTAGGAGGAAAAGATCCACATATAGAGATTCTGGTTTTAAAAAAGCCTCTGCTTCAAGTACATCATGAATTTTTCTCACTCTTAACGATGGACTATAAAAATACACCCTTATCACAAAATCATTGAGCTGTGTTCTAACAGAAAAATGCATCCTGTCCCTGCTACACTAATGTTGTATATTGTATTTAACTACCTAAATTACATATTGGAGACAGGAAGTGAAGTAGGTTAAGAAGAAGAGTATGAGGGAAAATGATAATATACACATAAGGCATTTTCCAAAGAAAAAAGCATTTTAAGGACAAAATCTTTCTACGTGGAGCAAGCTCCATCCTGCGAGGAAGATTGTGGGGCTGCAGTTTTTTGTCGAACTACGGTTTTCATGATAAAGAATGAACTTTCATGCTCAGATTACATCTTCAAAAGAGAGCACAAGCAGTTAGTTCCATCACCTGAAACAACCATGTGTGTTGTGACATGACAAGTGCTCGCCCAAGGACAAAGTAATGACAAAAATCATACACATGCCTAGGACACGTTTTAGATGGAGCTGTATACAAGTGTTTGCCAATGTCACTATCAAGGCTGAAGTGATTAGTTGATTTATTAATTAGTCGACTGACAGAAAAACAATTGGCAATAATTTGGATAATCAATTAATCATTGAAAATCAGTTTTTAAACAAAATGTGAAGAATACACCAGGTATATCCCAAATGTGTTTTCAAATTCTTTCTCTTTCTTAGTTTTCTTTGTTAGTAAATTGAGTATATTTGGGTTTTGGACTGTTGGCTGAACAAAACAAGCAGTTTTGTGTCAACATGGGTCAACATGGTCTTAATGAAATTGCAATAATCATCAGATTAATTGATAATGAAAATAATGCAGCCCTAGTCTTTATATACACTTAAACATCCTGCAGATGGAATTAGATAGCAAAAATAGGACAAAATAAATAAATAAATAAATACGTATGTAGGTATGCCCCTTATTTTTAACAGCCTATAATGGTTCTTAACTACTGAATACTGAATTGTTAAATTCACACAGTCATAATCCATGAGTTTCTGTTAGCTGTTTTGTAGAAAGAGTTAATAAGATGTCCACTGCGAGAGAATCTTATAAAAAACAGGTAGTGAGCGTACAAAATGTCCTGGGTCAAACAGCATAGAAAGTTCACCTTCTACGCTAACTGCGCTACCAAGCAAATAGCGTCTTTTGCTATTTGCATGTATTTAAAATAGTTAATATGCAAACATTTGGGGAAAAATTGCCCCCTTTCTATGCAAAGGAACCTCATTGCAAAAAGACCTGAATTCTCTAAACACCAGCTCTAATAGCCACACGCAGTTAGAGTGAAAATATTTGCGTCTTCAGAGAGTTGGTGGTAACTAAAGCGCATTTATAAGGGGGGTCACGCTCAGACTTTCCGGTGATAATGGCAACAGTGATTGTAGCCACGCAAAGGAGGCAAAGGCATAAAATTCATTCAGGAAATTTTATATTATTATTATAATTATTAGGCCTATTACTGTCACGGCATCCAAAGGTAGTGATGCCTTGAACGGGTAGCAGTCCGTGGGGGTTTTCAAAACTCACTCCATAAGCTACTTGTTGAAACTTTGAATAATTCATTGTACAAAACAAGGGGTTATGTCGACAAAAATGGTTACATAATTCCTATAAAACTCAAAAGATGTCAAAAACAACTAAAAGTTATAGCAAATCGCGATAAAGTGGTCAAAATTGTCATCGAATCACAGCCTCAACCCATCCGACACTGCTAGACTGACCCACCAGCAGCCGTGAGTATACGTTAGCCAATAATTGCCACATGGACAATTGCAACCAGATGCAAAACAAGGGCAAATTGCACTCAGCTCCAAACTCAGCTCAATCTTTTGTGAATCGGTATCTTTGTATCTTTTGTGAATCGGTTCATTGTGAATTCGCCCCTCAGAGTGTTAAATTTAACACCACAAAAGTGTCTGCATGTGTCCGCTCTTTTAAGTGTTAAATTAACACTTTTGAAAGTGTTCCTTTTTTAACACTCACCCAGAGTTATTTCAACACTGTAAGGAGTTGAAAATTAACACTGGCTAACACTGAGTAGTGTTGATCGTACTCTTCACTAGTGTCAGTGTTAGAAAATCAACACTACCACACTACACTTGACTCCAATATAGTAACACTAACAGGTGTAACACAGTTAACTGAGAGTGTAGAATGTTATGGACAACCAACGCCCCCTCCAGCCACTTTACCCACCACAACCACCTACCCCACATACCTTTTAATTACAGAAAATTCAAGACAACAACTTGCACAAAAATATTGTGTATTAAAAGTCAGGTACACTACAAACATAATTCATGAACTGAAAACATTTCAGCATGGAGCCATACAAACAGTATGGGACAATGTACATTTGGTCATCAGTGTCATACAAAAAATGTCTATCACAAGGCCTGGAGGACACCAAGTCATCTACATAGATCAATGTGAAGACATCAGTTTCCTCGTTGTCATCTCTAACAATTATACTGACAATCCTGCTGAACAAAAGCATCTCATTTTCAACACCAGAACATACATACATCCCAACCTGGTACTCCGTGCCATAGCTTTTGACCCAGGAAGTTGTGGAAACATTACAAGACACATTAAAAGTTTAATTCAGCACCTCACTGCCCTCTAAACTGCTGACCAAGACTTCAGTAATGTGGCCAAATTATAATCTTTTAAAACAAAAATTCTCAAAATGAAAAGGCAGCTGATTCTGATGTTTCTTTACCAGTGTTTTTGTCATGTTTTTAAAGTTCTTTACAGACTTTTTGAAGATGTGCTTTCCTTCAAACCTCATGCACCACATGTGTATGAGTGGCTCAATTTTCCTAATACAGCTTGGGTAATGGATCATTAGGTGGTGCTTTGGAATCAAATTGAAATTGAAAAAGCTTGTGGTGATCAAAAATCAGATGTTTCAAATAGCAAGTCGTACCATGGGTTACAGTAGGTGAAAACACAATGTTTACGATTTGAGTTAAGAGGAGTTGTAAGTTCCAGCAGCTATCATTCCTGCAAACTAAATCTCCAAACATCAGTGGAGTATGACGTAAGAGGCACCATGACTGAACAGCATTAAAGGTGTAGTCTCTGATTCTGGAGAAAGCTTGTTGATATTTGAACTCAACAGCCAAACAAATACACTTCTTCCTTCAGTGCTCCTTCAAACTTGCGTGAGTAACGCACAGCATTAGTTTGTCCTGTGCACGAGCACGAGTTGTGACATATAATAATTATTAAGTGTTCAGTAGAAACGCGGCTAAAGCGTCTGTATTTGACGACCTGGGTTGGCAGCTCTACCCGAGTCGATCTGTTTGTCTCCCATTTACAGAGCCAGGGCTGTGTATAAACACTGGACTGTTTTTTCAGCACACACACAGAACGGAAAGCTAGCGGACCATGAGGAGATATTCACTGAATTTGACAAAAACTCTTTGAATTCGAATCGTAGACTACATCTTTAAGGCCAAGATCTTTGCTATTGTCATCCAGTGTTAGCCCACTTGGCAGCTCTGTGTATATCCATAATTAAAGCTCATAATTTTCTTTCTGACAATGAACTCAAGGATATGGAGCTCTTAATCAAGTACTGAAACACAAGGTTTAACTCATATATCACCTCTCCTTCCTGTAGATCTTGCATTATATCTATATCTATATCTATACACAGTTATCTGAAGTATGGAACAGCTGGAGGGAATTGAGCAGACATGTTCTTTTGACACCAAATGTTGAGGCCAAAGCAGAATTTTGTAGAATGGCACCGCAGTGTTCTGAATGAAGGTCTTTCGAACGTTAAACCTTGATGATCTTCACTGAAAACTGATTGCAACTCTCTCTTATCAGTTCAACAAAATCGACAACAACAATTTGCACTAAATGATTCAACACAACCAAAAAGGCCATGTAAAACTATGTTGTCACCAGTAACCTGAAAAACTGAACCCTTCACAGACGTGGCAGAAAAGGGCACCTGCATTGCTTCAGCCTCTTAAATCTTTGGATCAAAACAAGTGGCTTTAGAATGCGATCAAACCCATGTTTCTTTAAGTCCTGTGAATGAAAGAGGATGGATTTTGAATGGATTAGCAGTTTCAAAGTCATCATAGCAGAGCTGGATCTGAAGAGCATGTTCTTGTTGTGAGAATAAACTGTGATTCCTGAAGTAGAAGCCATTATTTATCTCTGTAAAAACCCTCCTGGTGTGGTTTTGCTTTTTGGAAACTGAGTTCACTGTTCCTAAACATAGATGAAAGAGACCCCATGATGGGTACATACATGAACTTATAATTGACAGGAACTTGCCTATATGTGCCTGTTGTTCTATCTCTGCATATATCAAAATGCACACCAAGAATATGCTTTACAGGTTCGACTATTTCCCATTTTTCCTCAAAATGCGTCATCCCTGTAGATTCTGTGTTAAGACATGAGAATGGATTTTCAAGCTGGTCAAAACAATCCTCAACTTTCTCTAATGTTTCTCTAGATGTATCAGATGACAAACTTCTTTTGCATGAGCACGGATGTCATTAACCACTTCCTCCACACAGTACTTTCAGGAACTCCTGAGGCTTGCACTTGAGCAATAACAGAGCTGCAAATGTCTAGGATTTTCCTTTTTTTCAGTTGGAATGTGTGTAGTGACAGTCATAGGAGGATCTACATTTACTGGCTGTGAAACAGAAGCTCCAACATTAGCAACAGGCTCAAACTCACAGATCTCGTCCAGTCTCCTTGTGCTCGAGATAAGTGTCGCTTGCAACCAGATAATGTGCAAAAAAAACATCCAGGCTCACACAGTTCAAACACAAAGACCTTCCTGGGTACAAACCATGCTGAAACTTCAAACATTTAAATAACACTGAAAAACTTGTGTGGTGTAACGTGAAGATATTTCCAGTCAAAGATGTGTCCCTCTTCACACTGTACTGTGAAGAATTCTTGCTCTGATTTCCTTGACCCGAGGACTCTTTCCTTCACACTGCCAACATCAGTGCCATACATGGTGGTCTGAATGTGTAGAAGTTGCGGTCAGAATGTACCCTGAAGAGCTTGTCAAAGGCAGCAACTCTGGTCTGCATCGTACAGGGAATGACCTTTTGGTCCAGGATGATGTCGAAATTCTGGATGCTGTTGTTCTTTTTCCAACACACAGGAGAAAAGGTTGAGCAGGGCCAGTTTCCTTGAGGAAGGTCTTCATGCTTCTCCCCACCTGAGAGAGAGAGAGCGAATGAATCACATGGAATAAAATTTGGAATTTGGTGTTGAGTGCCAGCATTGCCGCTTAGAAATAAGAGAAAATATTCAATATATGCCTTGAACCCCCTTTTGTCTGCAAAGACGCGAATAGATGCAAGTTCGCGCCAGGTGACGTGAATGACGCGACACAAATACGTGGAAGATGCGCTAATTGCCTCATTAGCGTATTTGCGCAAGTTGAAAATTTTAAACTCAAGCGACAAATTTGCGTGCCGCTGTGTCGCAAAAGCCTATCAGCGTTGAGATTCTCCTGACCTCCTGACGCTGAATCAGAAATGGAGGAGAAAATTATTGTAGCTGTCTGTGGGCACCCAGAGCTCTGTGATACTACTTCATATTTATACAGGGACAGGACAAAAAAGGCGATTGCTTGGAGAAAAGTAAGTGAGGAAGTTGGACTACCTGGTAAGTTCTTAAAATATGTCTGGTACTTGATTCCAGCTATCGGTTGTATTTTACTCCATTCATATTGAAAAGTGGCCTTGGATTTCTTGATTTCCTGAGCAGAGTTGTGCTGGACAGTTTTCAAACTCCATGCCAGGTAACTGGAACCACTCTGGTGATCACAGAAATGTTCCTGTTGATTAAAAGAAAAAAAGGTTAATCTTTTACCTGTTTAAGAACAAGCACAGATCCTGTACAGACCTGTGGCGTGTGTGTTCACTTCAATGCACTGAAGCATCACGGCATGGTTATGGGTTAAATAATTCCACTAACGTTACTTCAGTGGCACGAGATAATAACATTACCTACTGTACCATTTAAGTTTGTAGGGCAGCAGAAGAGTTATCAGGTTAGTGTTTACACATCCTGTTACAAACACAGGCCAGTTTGGAGCAAATTGTGGAATGTTAAGTATGACTGTGGTGTTCCTACAGCAGGGGACTCTATTGGATTGAGTTCTGTGCTGCTGTGCATCTGTGCATCTCCAAATAAAAGACATGACATGATGTGACATGAGGTGCATTAGAGATCCATTTAGATGTATTTCTATACATTGTCCTTTTTATTTTGTGTCTGTCTGGGAAACACTGCATCTGGCCATCTGACGAAGAGACGGATAACTGCCTGAATCACTGACTGACCTGAATTAGCCTCATAACATGATGCCCTCGACTACACCATTGGAAAAGACAGCAGCATAAACAATGCTTTCAGAAAGTAATTACAGCATGGATGTATCTTAATGTCAATAACTATTCTTTGAATCCGGGTCCTTCAATTTTGGGAACATGGTTGTAATGCCGAGTGCGTACGTAATGCGGACATTTACTGGAGGGATCCTCCTGATAAGAGACAGATGCATCATTGAAGTGAAACTTCACCCAAAATCGGCAACTTTCATATCAATTACTTACCCCACGTAGATTCAAGTGCAGGAAAAAAAGTTTTTATTGCATACCTTAATGGAAAACATTGGGGTAACAATTTCTGATACACTAACATTGATCTGGGACATGTTAACAACAACAAAACGTCTGTAACAAATTTTCCAAGTTCTTGTGCAGCATAATCCAAGTCTCAGGTATCCAGTCGTATGCTTTGCACTTCCCAAACATGTATTTTCGCTACAACATTGCTATATAGCCCATTTCCAGAATCCTCTCATGATCAACCGTGTTGCGCGCCTGGCAGGTCTTCCAATTCATTTCAAGGCAATGGGCCCATGACATGTTTGTTCATGAGAGGATTTTCTGGATATGGTTTATTTGGCAGTGTATTAGCAAAATACACGTATGTTGAGCATATGACTGGATACCTAAGACTTGAATTATGCTGCACAAGTACTTTGAGAATTTGCTATGGACATTTTGCTACTGTTTTGCCATTGTTAGCCATCCCTAATCAATAGCATTATAGTCAGAAATTGCAACTACATTTGGAATCAAATTTCTTCATGAAGGAAAAACTTTTTCCTCGAGGCAATCAGTGCAATACTGGGTGAGTAATTGATTAAAATTGTTGGTTTTGGTTGAAGTAACCCTTTAAGGTGACACACCACACTTCACCATGTTGACGATGACAGTGTACATGATTTCATGATATGGAGAAACATCTATTTAAATTGAACAATGGAATAATTGTAAAGACCTAAAATTATAAGTTTGTTGCAGTTTGTTTTCTCATATTCTTTGAATATTTAGTCATCACCTGGCTTTGAATACAAGGCTGCTTTGACGGCCTGAAACAACAATTGCATGGCGTTCATACAGAGCACCTTCAGGGTAGATAACAGGTAGATAACATTCAGGCTGACATAACTACTGTTCTGCAGTACTGAAGTAACCATTGTGACAACAGGGTAATATATCAGGGCCGACGTCAGCATTTTAGGAATATTGGATATTGGTGTGTCCATGTCTTTCCTAACTGGCTGGTGACCCCATTCGCAGAGAATGTTCCATTTGATCATTTCATCATGAGATGTATTCTTGTTGGTTTTGTTTTGTTGTAATTTTCAAATTTAAAGATATTGAATATTGTTACAAAATACTGGCTATCTTCAGCTTCAGTTAAAACATATCAGACCCTAGTTAAAAGATAACTTACATCTCTTGCACTGTTGCTATAACTGGGTCCTTCAATCAGCTGTTTTTTCTGAGCTTTGGTAGATTCAAGTATTATTGTTGAGTTTGAACTCGATCATGACCCTTTGGATGCATGTGATGGTGACCACCCCAAAAAAGATGAGCCCTCTGAAGAAGACTCTTCAACACTGAATTTTGCACACACAGCCTTCTGTTGCAAAAATTACTTTAGAAGATGAATAACAGAGCTACATTAGCTATAAATTATTACATTAAACAATTCATTTTGAGAGAAGTAAAAGGCTGCAATTTCTTACCATTGCACTCTAAAGTGGAGGCCTTGAAAGACACCTGAGATGACTTCAGAAGTTCATCAAATATGTCTGAATCCACTTCCACTCCTGCAGAATCCTTACAGACCAAGGAAGTAAAACCAGGCAAACTGAATTTTGCCAACACTAAAACAGAAAAGATAACTTCACTAAGGGTCATAAGATAACATGATTTCAAGTTAAACATACACCAACAGTGGAACCCCTGAAGGCATGAGTATACATATGACACTCAAATTACCTCCTTGTAAAAATTCGGGGTAACTGTAGACATCTTCTGTCTTTGGTACCCTGACCCATTTGCTCATTCCCTTATACTCTACAGGATCCATCATATTACCACATTCTAAGGGAAGAATGGCATATATAACACATACTACCAAACATATATAATAGATCATCGAAGACATTTATTTGACAAACACAAGCTTACAGAATTTCTGGGTAAATCTTCGAAATCCTAATTGTTCATTTGTTAAGGGGCCACCAATATGCAGAGTTTCCTTGTGCAGTTTTAAATAAAAAAGGGCTTTGCATTGGTTTACGCTGTCTCTGTTTCTCTGCTAATGATGTTCAAGCTGTGTGAGAGCAGTGGCAAGGTAGTGTGCATCCCATAACACAAAGTTCACCTTTAAATTATCACAGGGGATGTGAATTTGAAACATAGTCAACCTGCATGAGTCCCAAAGATCATCTGAGTTTGTTTAGTAGCTTCAGATTTGCTTGTAAATTCCATGTCACATTTTTTCTGTGAAACAAATCATGATGCACATTTGTTGTTACGGGAAAAACTTTGTGGAATAACTCAACAGTCACATTACTTTTTCATAACAGTAAAGGATTATGGTCATAATTAAAGAATGGCATTAGCATAACATTGCATACCATAATGGGAGAATTGTAATTAACTTATTAAACTTTGCCTGACCCCCCACTTTATACAAACTCATGCTGTGCAGCCAGACATTTTTCAAACCTACATGAACTTTATTTAAAATTCTTGTGGAGTTCCTAAAGTTTGCAAAAATACAAAATACAGTGTGTCAGGCGGAATTTTGGGGAAATGTGAATGAAATGAGGCCCAAAGCATGGGCCAGACATAAATATCAGTTTACCAACAGATGCCATAATCCCAGTGTTATATAGCATGAGAACAAGCAGATTAAACGATGGAAAGATGTTAAAGTTGCATTAATTGATTTTTTATTTGGAAACTATGGGGTAATGGAGGTTCACAACAAAAACCTGAAAATAATAAGGCTCAGAACTAGTGTTTACGCTACACAGTGTTTCACTCTGACTGGAGGCAAGAATGATTTGGAGGAGTTCTATAATCTACATGTGAGGACAATATGCCCAATTAGTCAGTTACTGGAAGTGGTCATACCATACCGCTGTGAATATTACATCAAAATTACTTTGAAAGTGCAGCATTAAATGCATGCAAACTGCTAAAAAAAAAAAAGTACACCAATTCTTGGAATGCTCTGCTAGATTCATAGATTTGTGTGCTTATGAGCTAAGAAATTAAGAAAGAGAAAACTTGCCAAAAAAAGATAGGAACCTTACTATAAAAGGGAGAAGGACAATAATACAAAAGTAGGCATCATTGACACAATGCATATTGCTGCCACCAGGTTTAACATTAGTCCACTGATCTAGAGGTGGTACAGTAATAATGTGCAGAAATGCAGGTCTTGATCTGCTGCTATCCTGGCCTGGATGCTCCTGTAACAGATTTTTAATTTCAGTGAAACACTTTCCTGGTTAAATAAAGGTACACTATTTTTATTATTATTATTATTATTATTATTAAAAAGATGATATGATGAACTTGCAAAATTACTTCATGCTGTGAACTTTTGCACATTCCCTGGTCAATATCTTGCACATTCCTGCACAAAACTGTACGGCTCTTCCATTTAAAAAAAACAATATATTGTACATATTTTATATCATATTTTTTAATATTTTTATTGTTGAGTTTTCTATTTTATTTATGTTGCTTGACTGTTGCAGTACTGCTTTTTACTTGCTCTTTATTTTTATTATCTTATTATGTTTACTACTTGGCAATAAACCAGATTCTGATTCTAAAATGAAATAGGCTATCCTTGCCATTGTGCTAGCTAGCTACCTCAATCATCTCAAATGCAAGCCAGCTGACCAACAAACTTAATGCAGGCTGTTGTGTTCTTGCTAACTTCAATTGGGTACTGAAGAAGTCCACTCACCTTTAAACTGTGGCCTTAGGTTACTGTATATTATAAGTCTTATAAGTAATATTTTCTGACCTGTTGTAAGAATTTATTTTCATTTTTTCATCTTGTAGTGTATCATGGGTGAAATCAGAAAAAGATAATTAAAGTCTTATTCTTTATATTTTTGTGGAAAGCATGTTTTTTAACAGACGCTAAAACGTCTAATGGATGTTGAACGCTGGTGAATATAGTATCTTAAGTTGAAGAGCGCGGTGCTACAATGTACATTTTGAACTCAATATTATTTGCATATGGTGGTGAAGAAAATGTAGAAATGCATGGCATTCATTTTGATTTGACATGTTGTGGAGATTTGAAGAGGGGCAGAAAGCAGGGGGCTTGCGGTGCTCACGTCCCACCTCTACACCTCCACACTTTTAAAATTGCTGCTCCACCCCTGCAATTGGAGACGAGATTTTTAGAGCTGAGAGGAAGTGCAGATTTTGTCATTACAAGACATATTACTCATAGTCTTTTGATCCATTATTAATACATTTAACATTGATTAGTGCGGCTTTATTCGTCCAGCAATGGCAGTCATTTTGAAACTTAAAATACGATCCCGATATGTTCTGCAAACAGCTGGATTTCCTGTTTTCCCCAGCTAGTGAAACACCAGCAGAGAAGGCTGCTGTTACAAGGACACGTTTGGCATTTACCGCCACTCTTGTGTTTATCAATACACCACTTGTTCCCAAAATCATTGTGCCATCCACGTAAATTATTGATGTCTGGGCAGGATCGGCCTCATTTGAGAGGCCTCAGAGACACTTTAAACTGATGATGACTCAATTTGGTGGCCCAGCCCAGGTCAAGGCACACAGCTTGATAAATCAATACCACAGACAGTCCTGAACGGCACATGCATTGACAACAAACAAGCATGGGCACAGCATGACACACACACGGCAGCATGCGGTGACTCACATGCTCACTCACATTAATACACATTGTCCTATGCACACACACATTTCTCTGCATTTATAGGCCAGTACAAGTACAGGGGCGGACACAATAAGTGAAACACATTTATACAGTATAATGTAATCTATTACATAAGCTTTAAATACAGTAAGTGCTGCCTTTGTAAGACTATTACTCAGTTTTATATTTAGACTAGCACACATTCATGTGTCATTTTGAAGTCATACCCTGTGCTGCTCTTGTATTAGACTGCATTATACTGAAAGCTGTCTGTGTTATTTTAACCCTCCAAACCTAATTATTCATTGCTACACACCATTTTCATGGTAAAATCTACTTAAATGTGTAAAATGTATTTGAAGTAGTAAAGTATTTCAAATGTATTGAAAGCACTCATTATTCAGATGTCCCTCTTAAGTGTTATATTATCATATATTTGATTATTTGATCATTATTACTGACACTTTAATGTGTAATTAGCATTTTGTAGTTCGATGAGTTTTAACTACAGTACACCGTAGGCTAGTTAATCTATAGAAATGTACGCAATTTTATGTTTAAGTTGATATCTTAATGAAAATTTTAATATACAATGTAATTAGTAACTAAAGCTATGTAGTGGGGTGAAGAGTACAATATGTAGTGCAATAGAACTATAAAGTAAAATGTAGTGATAATATGCAAGTAAAGTACAAATACCTCAAAATTGTACATACTTGAGTAAATGTTTTTAGCTACATTCCACCACTGGTAGAAGTGTTTTTATTTATTCATGTATTCTCTCTGAAGTATATATAGTATATACTGTATATACACACCTACATATATATACACTGTAGTATATATACATAGTTTTGCAAGTAGGTTTCCTAAAGACAAATGACATTCACTTCACATTTATGTTGCCAAATATGGGTCTAAATAACAGTCAATATAAAAAAATAGAAATGTTTGACAGATTATGTAATCATTGTTGAATGGAGGCACTGTAGGTTCCTGGGTGTTTAATCTCAAAGGGCCCCAGGCCCCACCACCCAGCTCCCACCCAAACTATTCAATTAAAACTATTCCGCTAATCTCTAATGCAGGTGGTAGCACTATAATTGCAGTATAAAGTTTCATATATGAATGTATGAGAGACTAACTGTCCAGGGCCATGTGCTCAGTTCCCTCTTATTCACGCTGTACACCCTCGACCGCAATCCCTGACATGGAGAGAACTCTGTTGTGAACTTTGCGTCACGACACCACCATCATTGGCCGGATTTCAAACAACGCTGAGACTTCATATCCCGAGGAAATTAACCAACTTGCAGGATGGTACACAGAGAACAACCTACTGCTGCAGCAGGTGATTAAAACCACCCAGAACATCATTGGTACCCATCTACCGAGCATCAGTGATATCAATGAGGTGAGATGCCTGCGCAGAGCCCAAAGGATACAAAAAGATGATACCCACCCAGCAACAGCCTGTTCACCCTGAAGCATCTGCTGCCGTACCACCAGACTACAGAGCAGCTTCTTTCCACAGACTGTAAGACCCCTCAACTCCACCTCATCCTCTGCACTCCACCATAATTAAATGACATGGAACTTTCTGTTATGCTGGTTTTGCACGTTACAATATCATTACCTTTTTGTAATATATGTATATATAAGTAACTCTATATATTGTTTTTATTTGTTATTTTTATTCGGTTCTACTTTTAAAATATTTGTATATGTTCTGTGTGTGTAGCCTGAAGGGGCTACAACTTTAATTTCATTGTGCAACCCTGTGTTGTAAAATGACAATATAAATTAACCTTGAACTGAAGTCCAACTGAAATTAAAATTTATTTTTTGCACTACATCTGCTCTGTATATGACATGACTTTGGACATTGCCCAAAAGGCAGAAATTGAAATTTAATGTTTGTTGTTTCCCTGATGATGCTCCCTGTCTGTATGTATCTACATAGATGTCCAGATGAAAAGAAACAGACCTCTACATTATGGTAACCAAAAACACAGAAAGTACACACTACAGCAGATGCGGCAAAACAAGTAGCTTCAAAAGCACTCTCAATATCAGCTATACCTTACTACTAAACTGATAGAACTGTACCTTATTTTATCACCACTAAAAAGGCAAAAATATTTCACTAGACCACCAACTGTGACAAGTGGTTAGAAGCTAGTAAGGGTGTCTGAGCTTGAAATATATTCAATATTAAAATTCCACTGTTAACACTTTACTTAACCAATGAAGTTTTTGTGCCTAAACCTAAACCAGATAACACATATTATAGCAATTTGTAATGGTTTTGTAAGCCAACAAACTCAATTAATGAATCCTTACAGTGTGTAATAAAACATTTAAAAACCTTTACAAATCATCAACAGACAGGGTTAAAACTGTTTATAAATGTGTCCAAAGCTCATGAAAACATGTAGAGCTTCTCGGTTCATTCTTACCCTTGAAAACAGTAGTTTGACACAAAGTTCTTAATCCAAGGTCCACTAACTTGATTTCTTCCATGGCTTTCAGTCACATCTCATGGCCTTCATCAGCTAATGGTTGTCAGTTGCAACTGCAATCAAGTGGATATTGGAGCATTTATAAATACTTCATCAATAAATATGAGAGGTACTAGAACAAACAAATATAATTACTACATATGATGAATAAACACTTTTTTGTATTCAGACATATTTTATGAGTATACTTATGGTATATTGCCAATGACTCATTATCTTGAATACACAAGTTCTCATTGTTTACAAATAATACTTCATATTTTGTATTCATAATATGAAGACATGTTTTATAGGATTACAACTGTATTATATTCTATGTCCAATGATTCATTATCTGTTTATTCATCAGTTATGATTGTATTAATATATAATTAAAAATGTCCTTTTATTTGCTTACATTGCAGTGTAAACCATTTATTCATAGTTCATACACTGATTATGGATGTTAATTAATCACAAAAATGTGAACTTCCACGCTAAAACCTTTTTTTAAATTGACGCTGCTGTTTATCTAAATCTGCCTTTAATATAGGTAGCAGATGTATGTGTAGGTTGTACAGACTGGAAATGAATGATCTTGAACAGAGTGAACAACCAACTATGAATAAGGCAGTAAATCAGAATCAAGTTAAATATAATCATTAGAACAAATGTAAAACAAGCTGTGTATCAAATAAAAGGTTTTACTTGACTGTCTCTAATTATATTCAAGTGTTGCCAAATCCACTAAGAACTAGTGTAGTGTGAACAGTAGTTGGTAGCAGCACGCTAAGGTACCACAGCTACAGTTTAAATGGATGACTCACGATTTAATGTATGACTTAATGCATGATGTATGACACACTGCTGTGGCTCAATATTAATCAATGAGCATGTGATTACTTCACACTTAACACACTATAATTCACACTCAAGTCATAACCCATAGGCTAATTAACATGTCATTATTAGCCATTTGCAGCAGAGTGGCAAGAACATACAGTATCTTCCTTTAAATATGCATGACATAATGATAAGGTGTATATCGCTGCTTTTTTTTTAGTCTTAAAGAAGTCATAATGTATTCTTAAACAAATTGAATACCACTTCAAAATGTAAGCATCAACAGAGTAACATTTATTGTATGAAATTAATATAAATTATGAATTCTTGTGTTACAATAAAAAATAAAAACAATTAGGAATTTACCAACTTTTGATGAAATAAAGTTTATCAGATGGTCATCCTACAGTATTCCACATCCTCTCTGAGTGGATCAGGTACTGTAGGTAATTTGTGGAAGCATTTTGGATTCAACACCACAGATGGAAAATTTGTCTATAAAGGTGAAGCGATTTGCTGACTTTGTAAAATGCAACTGCTTTACAGTGACGTTACCACAACACCAAGTCTGAAGTCACCTGTTAGCTTGTCATCAGATGCATTGCAAATGATGGTCAATTCTACAACATAGGTTAGGACTAGGCTATATGGGTTGCATTTGAGTTAATTCTACCAAATTATGTGCTAGTTATCATTTGTTCAAGTGACAGCCCTAGTCTATATTATGGGTTGCCCCCTGCATGTTTCATATCCACATTGTAACGATGGTGTAGGGTGGACCTAAGTGCAGACAGCGTGGAGGCAGAGTTGGTGCAGTGTCTGAAATGAGAGGAGAGGTAAGTATACAAAATAAAACAGAAAATGTGCATAACTGAACTGAAAACAGACAAAGACAAGACTAGTGCAGGGAACGAGACATGACAGACAACAAAGAACACAACGAGAGAGACAAACGGGGTCACAGAGAACACAGGGAGGTGGAAACACTAGGAGAGACTAGGGAGATGACTTGGTACGTCCACGGCCGTAACACACATCTTTGAACTCTTTTAATAGGCTGTTGTGTTAAAAACAATTGTTGTTTGCTATCACATGTGAACTAGTTAGCAATGCTTTTTTAATTCAAAGATGATTTAACTTTGCTTTGGCTGTGCATTGTTTTGCTTTGATGTTTTTACAAAGGTGAAGATGGCTGTAACACATAGAACTATGGTAATGATTAATAACTACATCAACATCACTTCCTTCTTGACATAAAAATACTTCTGAAGCCAATACCTTAACAGGTAGACATTTCTGTTACAGGCAATCAAGTGGTGAGAGCGGCAATTTAATTGCATCATAAAAACCAACGTTCTTCCTTGGTATATTCCTAATAACAGAGAATACTTCACTTTTAACATTGGATTTTCTTTGACTAATCACCATATTATATACTACTGTATATACTATATTATATTGACCCTGCATGTAGTGCATTAGCTTGTGTAATTAGGGGATTTTTTAATTTTTATTTTTTGGCAACAGTTAAAGGGGCTGTACATATCAATTTACATGTATTATCCATTTTTTTAATTGTTTTTTAATTGTTTTTTTATTGCCAATATCTGAACAGATTGTAACATAACTTAAAAAATTAGACCTTCCCCAACTTTCTCAGTTGCCTGTAACATCCTGTTGACTGATTCCCATGTAAAGGACTCTGGGTGTTTTTTTCCTGGAAAATCCAACACAACACGTTTTTACTCCCAACGCGTCACATATGGACACTTGGTCAGGACCCTTTGGCGTCACTTATTAACATGCTGGTCATGGCGTCATTTTTCAACGTTCAGGATAATCCGATAGTCCGAAAGTTACATACAGAACCTTTAATAAGGAATGGTCTCTACCTATTTGGAAGAGGTGTACATTTTAAGTTATACCTTAAGTCTACATTATAACTAACTTGTATGTATTATGTCTGACTAACAAGCTCTCATATCTGAACCCAATACTGAACAGATGTGCAGGAACAGGAGTAACAAGAGTAGCTTAGTCTAGCCTCAGAGACTACAACAGAGCTGAATCACTGCCTCTCTGACACACTCAAAAAACTAAGAACATTAAAAGCTTTACAAAGAACATACTTGTTGCAGGGCTATTTTAATGCATAGTATTATTTAATCACGGCCCCTAAAGTCACATTTCAAATATGCTCACCCAACTGACGAGCTCAGAAAACTGATTAAGGAAACTGATGCACTCACTAAAGTAAGAGAAAGAGTTTAACTGAGAACACTACAACCTGAGGGATGCTTCAGTAGCTGCAGTCGATTTTACCCAGCAAATCTTTTGATTCCTGTAGGTCCCATTTTAAGTATTCCTTTTGATGACTTATTTTATATCTTCCTTCATTACATTCCCTCTCATATAAGCTTTTTGCATCTCCAGCGGGCATGTAATTATCCATGAATCCATGGGGAAAATAGCCTCCGTGCAATATGGGCATCCTAAGTGTTGTGAATATTTGTCTCATCCATTTTCTAATTCAAAGAGTCAGAGGCCCCTTTGGAATTCCCACCTCTCATCTCCCATGCTTTTACACGCTCTTTGCCCAGGGTTTTTTTTCTCTCTCTATTTTTTGCCATTAAGTTTACAGCAGTCTGTGTAGCTGGTTACATTTTTGACAGAGGATGAAGGGAGTCAAAGCAGAGGGGAGCGTCACAACAAATCCCAAAGTGCAGAAATGAAGATTAATGATTGCCTGACCCAGCAGAGCCTGAAATCAGGATTGAACAGAACACAGAAGTGTCTTTCAAATGAAAAAGAGCTCCAGAAACATTTTGTCTCCTTTGTAGAGATCTGGTATTAAGTTGAGCGATAATGTATCCAGAGCTCACCTGTGGGAGATTAATTTTGCAACATGATTAATTATGTAAACAGTGTTATCGGTGTGAGATGCTTACAGATCGCTACAGACGGACATTTGGATTCTGTCAGCATTGCCTTGTTTACCCTCATTAATGGAGAGCCAGCGTCCAGCAACAAGGTTGTTCAAGGTTGCGGCTCCTCTGTGGGCTCTGATAGGGGGAGCTGCATTGTCAGTACATGAGACAGCCTCATCCATATTCCTCATTTCACCATTACACAAAGTTGTAATCCTGAAAGGAAAGAGAAAACCTGAATGTTTTATAACCTTATCAGTTTAGAATGAGGATATGTCTGTATCAGTGTCACCTGAGAATGAAGATGTCCAGATGAGATAAAAGCACTTTGACTACACTGTAGTGTGATGGACCTTTCATGCACATTATACTACAAGCAGGTATTTTACAAAGATATTTTATAGAGAGGTTGCAACAATTGTGGTGCTGTCACCCCAAATGCATGTGGTCCATTTCAAATGAACTCTGATGTTTTTCTGTTTAGTTCTGTTCCTATAGGCTGGTGTGAAAATTGTCAATCAAACTCTGTTGTGAACCAAACAACCAGACTGATTCTGTGGTGTGAAAGCAAAGCAGAACAACCACAGGATTTTACAATATTAGATTTTAGCATGAACTCAAAGCTACACTACTATTAAATACATCTGCTGTTCAAGAACTGTTTAAAAGCAATCTCCTAAGCAATCTGTATATGTGATCTTTTTTTGGTCCTGTTTCTACATGCTCATTATTTATGACAGATGAGGTTCAGTTACATTCTGGACTAATAATACTCATGATCAGTTATTTCTTTGTGAGCTCTTGGTGCCACCAGAAAACCCAAATAATCACATGAGGTTCAGTAAAGTGTGCCATGATCTGCTGTCAGGAGGCAGAATTAGATTTTCTTCTGTGGTTCTATGTAGTGATGATGATGCAGGATGATCTGTGTCTACATATACTGTATATATACCCACTCTGTTTACCCACTCAGAACAGAATTAACACTGTTTTAGTTATAAATTAACAATTTTTAATTTCCCTATACCTTGTAAGTCCAAGAGACGTCTAAAGTCAATCAAGAGAAGCCCAATACAAGTCTCAAGTCTTGTAAAGTCAAGTCTCAAGTCCTTGGGAGCAAATGCAAGTAAAATGCCCCTGCTTGTGCAAGTGATGACTGAAAACAAAAGTAATCAGAAGCAGAATAATTGAATGTTTCATCCATTTACTCAGTCACTGTTTAAATAAAGAGGAGGCCATGCAGCCATGACGACCACATGACACAGAGACAATAATGTCTTCATCACAGGGTTCACATCTACACACCCTGCCACTCATCTGTGGTGACACATCATTTGTCAGATGTCAGAGCAGCAGTCAGAGCTTCACAGGACATGAAGAACTCTGCACTGCACTGATGACTGCAGCACTACAGGCTACTCAGCATTAATAATAATATGCCAACTGAACATTCAAATGCTGATAATAAGTGCTATGTTATATCACAGACAACTACTACCACACTGTAGTGTTAGGATTAGAATTTAAGACACTACATTAGCTATAGCAAGTGGGAGGACCTGCTGGTTCCCAACTATAAATTCCCATTTCAAAAGTTTCTTTTAATGACATCCTTGTAGCGCATAAACTTTGTTACATTTTTGTTTTAATTTGTTATCTCTTTGCCTTTATTACTGAAGCACGTATTACCTTCGACAGAAGATGTTGAACTTGTCAACATCTGAAAAGTGCGGGAATTGGATTAAGTGCAATCGCCCCAGGAAGAGAGGGATGAGAGCTGGGATTAGAGCTAACCTAACCCAGCTTGGACCTAAGGCTATTCTACTACCCAGCCTGCTCCTGGCTAATGTCCGGTCGCAGGAAAATAAAATGGATGAAATAAGTCTCAGGCTAACTCAGCAACGGGAAATCAGAGACTGTTGTGTCCTCATCTTTACAGAGACTTGGCTTCATCACAACATCCCAGATCAAGCTATTGTACTGGACAGGTGAACCATGTTCCACGCCGACAGAACATAAGACTCCGGTAAG
Organism: Oplegnathus fasciatus; assembly: GCA_003416845.1. Classification (NCBI taxonomy): domain Eukaryota; kingdom Metazoa; phylum Chordata; class Actinopteri; order Centrarchiformes; family Oplegnathidae; genus Oplegnathus; species Oplegnathus fasciatus. The sequence goes on from NTHP01000792.1 coordinate 193,471, forward strand.
ACGAGGGGAGGCAGACTCTGTGTTTACATCAGTGATGCTTGGTGCACAAACTTTGTCAAAGTGGATGGACAATATTCCCCAAATTTCGAGTTTTGAATGTTACGATGCCAGCCATATTCACCAGTGTTTTTGTTGCTGCTGTTTACATTCCTCCAGATGCAAATTGAAAAAATGCACTACAGGAAATGTATTAGGTCGTCAGCAGCCACATAGCAAAACAGCCAGATGTTTTTTTTATAGTAGCTGGTGATTTTGATCAAGCAGATCTGTCTTACCTAAATTCCACCAGCATGTCCACACCCACACCAGAGGAAACAATACCCTGGACCATGTTTACACAAACATTCCTGGCAAGCCCTCCCTGTCTGCATTTTGGTCAGTCAGACCATATTTCCCTGCTTCTCCTGCCTACTTACACCTAGCTGAGTAAAAGGGTCAAACCATCAGAAAAACAGTTAAAGTGTGGACAGATGAAAGTATTGCAGCTCTACAAGACTGTTTTGGGTGCAAAGACTGGCACATGTTCAGAGATACCGGAACCCAGGAGGACCACATCAATCTTGAGGAATATACATCATCAGGGACATCATACTGTACATCAAGTTTAGTTCAGTTCAGTTTAGTTTAGTTTATTTGTCAAATACTATAATCACACTGAGTATAATCACAGTGAAATGTTTGTCTGTTAGCTCCTTTGATTGTGCAGTAAAATTAAGTGTAAAGTAGTATAAGAATAAAGAATAAAATAAGTAATAGATAATAATGTTGACCATATTCGTAGTAACTTTGGATAATAAGTAATTAAAAATAGTCTTAGGGCAATTCTTAGGCAGTATCCTTATTTAGGATCTTAGTGGCCTGAGGGCAGAAGCTCTCTTCCTAAGGCTGTCAGTGCTTGCCTGGTATATCCGGTATCTTCTTCTTGACCGCAGCAGGGAGAAAAGGCTGTTATCCGGGTGGTTGGGATCAATAATGATTCTCCTAGCCTTCGCCCGACACCGTCTGGCGTAAATGTCTTTTAGGCAGGGTAGAGCACTGCCTATGATACGTTCAGCCGAACAAACCACTCTTTGCAGGGCCTTGCGTTCCTGTTTGGTGCTGTTCCCGTACCAGGCAGTGATCAGGCTTCCTTCAGGTGGGCCTTTTCATTGTTATCTGTGATAAGGCCCACCACAGCTGTGTTGTCAAGGGTGCGGTCAAGAAGAAGATACCGGATATACCAGGCAAGCACTGACAGCCTTAGGAAGAGCTTCTACCCTCAGGCCACTAAGATCCTAAATAAGGATACTGCCTAAGTTGAAAGTGGCTGCATAGTCATGTGTACAAGGAGTACAGCAGGGGGCTCAAAACTCAGCCCTGGGGAGCTCCAATGTTAAGGATGGGGGTGCATGAGGTGTGTCTGCCCACCCTCAACACCTGGGGTCTGCCTGTCAGGAAGTCAAGGACCCACTTGCACAGCGAGGTGTTTAATCCAAAGTCCTTGAGTTTTGTGATGAGCCTGGAGGGAACTATGGTGTTAAATGCTGAACTGTAGTCAATGAACAGCAATCTCACGTAGCTCCCTCTCTTGTCCAGATGGGATAGGGCGGTGTGGAGGATGTGTGCTATGGCGTCTTCCATTGATCAGTTGGGACAGTAGGCAAACTATAGTGGGTCCAGTGTGCTGGGTAGTGAGGAGCAATCTTTAACTAGCCGTTCAAAACACTTCATCACTACAGAGGTGAGCGCCACTGGGAAGTAGTCATTCAGACAGACTGGTCTTGTTCTCTTGGGCACAGGAATGATGGTGGACTTCTTGAAGCATGTGGGTATGACAGACTGAGTCAGGGACAAGTTGAATATCATTGTGAACACCGGCACTAGTTGGTCAGCACATAGTTTGAGGACCCGCCCACTGATACCGTCTGGTCCTGCTGCTTCATTGGTGTTCACATGCTTGAAAGCCCTCCTGATGTCATGCTCAGAAAGGGTGATAGGTGTGGAAGGTGCACAGAGGCACGGATATCATCCATTTATTATCCAACGCCTGTACATTGGCTAGCAGGATGCTTGGCAGTGAAGATCCATGTGGCCTGGATCTTAGCCGGCGTTTAATCCCTCCACGTTTGCCTCAGTGTTTCCTGCTTNGATGTTGAGATGATGCAGGGATGGACTGGAGAGAGACCTCAACACCAACACCAAAGACATGTGACGGGCAATCCAGAACATCACAGGCTACAAAAGCAGGAGTGCCCCCATCATGTGTGAGGCCACGTCACCAGATGAGCATAACACCATTTATGCTCACTTTGATCTCCTCAACAAAGAGTCAGCTGTCAAGTCTACTTTGCCTCCGATGACCGGCCACTGTCAGTATCCACAGCGAATGTGAAAATAATCCTGCTGAGAGTGAAAATGAGTAAAGCTGCTGGGCCTGGTAACTTCCCTGGCTGTGTACTAAGAACTTGTGCCAACCAGCCAGTTGATGTCATCGCTGACATTTT
>NTHP01000793.1:35996-48994 GCA_003416845.1 Oplegnathus fasciatus
CAGCAATTATCAGAATAAACTTCTTATTTTGAGATAAAAGTCGTAATATTTGAGGAATAAAGTTGTAATTTTAAGTCTTAATATCATGAGAATAAAGTTATGAACAAAAAATCACATAAAGGAAATAAAGTTTTAATTTTATGAGAAAACATAAATATTCTGAGAATGAAGCCTAATTACAAATATTCTTATAATATTCTGACTTTTATGACGATGATGATTCATCGTATCACAACTTTATCTTTAAATGTAATATTGTGGCTTTTTACTTGAAACATTATAACTTTATTTATACTAACTTTTTTCTCATGATGTGACTTTTATTCTTAAATTGACTTTATTCTTGTAATATTTTAATTTTTCACTTGTAAAATTATATTTTTATTAAATTGTGACTTTTTGCTTCTACTTTTGTGATACTGACTTTTTATGGTATAAAATACACATTTATTCTCTTAATATCGACGTTTACCTGTAAAACTTCTCTCAGATATTTGTGACTTTTTTTATTGTACCATTATGACTTCAGTAAAATTTGGATTATATATCCGTTATTTTACAACGTTTCTCCTTCGTCTCAGAAAAAGTCTTGTGACATTAAAACTTTATTCTCATAATGACTTTTTACTTGTAAGATTACAAATATTTTCATAATATTGTGACTTTTCTCTCATAACGTCACAACTTTATATTATCATGACTTTTTACCTATAAAACTACAAGTTGGTCATAACAGAGACTTTTATTTTTTTATTCTCGATACCTGAAACTTTTTCTCATGAAGTCATGAAGCCCTGAAACTGTTGAAGTAAAAACACTTTGAATGATGGGTAATTATTTCACACTGCATGTAGAAAGATGAGGCGTCGCCGTCATGCTGACGAAACAAAGAACGCTGAAATAAAGACGACATGCAACAAGTTCAGTTTGTAGTTAGAGGAGACGAGGAAGGAAGGAAGGAAGGAAGGAAGGAGGGAAGGAGGAAGGAAGGAAGGAAGGAAGGAAGGAGGGAAAGAGGGAAGGAAGGAGAAGAGAGGTCTAGTTCAGATGATGATGATGATGATGATGATGATGATGATGATGATGATGATGATTATATTAACAGCATGCACATGAGACACAGATGACAATGAAATAAAGTTTTTATTAATTTTAGCAATTTACACACTCAGGACAGAAGCTTGAAGCAGGAAAAGCATCTGATTGGTTTAAACTTTCTCCAGTTAGATCTCATTAACAGGCAGGAGGTGATCATGACATCAGCACAGGTCACAGAAGGCTTTTCAATTTAAAATGTAATCAAATTTAAATGTCTCTGTAATTTTTACATTTTCACACATTTTATCCACAGATGTCTGCACGTTGTGTTCAGGTGTTCCTGTTTGTGTCACACTTCTATTTTCTTTGCTGTAGTTCATTTTTTACATTTTCTTCACTTTGTCCATTTCTGTCGGACATTTCAGCTGATAAAGTTTTTCATTTGACTTAATGAATGAAATCTAATCCCTCCTGTCAGTGGGCAGAGGCTCTCTTTACTTAGCAGTTTGCGTTACAGCTCAACTCCGCCTAGCAACTGATGATGCAATAGCCTACAGCTAATGAATCTGTAAATTGTCCCTATAGGAGCATTTAACACGTATATCGAAGCGCTGAGGTTCTTACTCACACTTTTTGCTGTTATTCTGTATTGACATTCTCAGTTGCTGCAGTCAGAAATACCAACACCAAGCCAGCTATAAAAGATCAGTAAATTTCATGAAATGAACCTGAAGTCTGACACTCAGTTTGTTGTTTGTTAGACAGGAATAATGTTCAGATGAGGTTCCTCCAAAGTGAAAGGAGATCACAGGTGTTTAAAGTTAGTTTGTTTCTTCACCGTTTCTCCCAGTAAAATGTAAAAGGAAAAGTCCTTGTTGAGTTTACGGGAAAGTGTTTCGGAGTAAAGATAGATGAGCAGTTTCCAGCTGCCTCCAGTCTTTGTGCTAAGCTAGGCTAAACACGTCCTGCACTTAACTCTGTGCTGGCCTCACAGAGATGAAACTGATCTTTTGACTGACTCTATGTGAGACGAAGCCTTGTGTATGTAAGTAGCAGCCCGCCCTGAATGGTATTTTTGGAGAAACCGTATCGTGTCATAGAAATCTTGAACACTGCCTCTTCTCTTACTTTCCTACATCATAACAGGTCTTAATGTCTTATTTCTTATTGAACCAGCAAATGATCTTTGCATGAACAAAACTCTGTGAACTTGGTAACTGTAACTTGTCCTCAGTGCCGACTGAAAAAGACATCAGAGCACTCATTAACTATTTAATCCTCCTCCTACAGGAATGTACAGAGCTCCTGAAGTCCTGAAAGATGACATTTTCTTAATAATAATAATAATAATAATAATACTCGTGCACAGCACATTGTCTTATTATATTGTTTATACTAACAAGCTATACTGACAATATCTTTTGTGCGCGGTTGCAAGATTAAAGATTAAAAAACATCTTTTAGGACTTCTGGGGCTCCACAGCAAACTGTTATACATTACCTACTTGTTAGCAGAGGGGAAACCACCACGTTCAGTCTGAATATCAGGAGAGGTAAGACGGCAAACAGGAGGATTTAACAAAACGTTGCAGTGTCCTTTTAAGACAAACTCATTTCATGAAATTTGTTGACCCCAGGCTGCATCAGAAGCCAGCTGCTGCAGACTGAGTACGACGCCTGCTGTCCACCACCTTAATCTCACTCTCTGTCTGTAAGAGTCTCTTATAATCCTCTAAACTCTGCTCACAGTTCTTGCCATAGTACGGCTGCTTGCACTCACACATCGCTACAAAGGTGTCTACCATCCGGACACATTTGCCTCTTGTGTCACCGCCACAGTCCAGCTTGGAGCAGGGATCTTTTGTCATCATCTCTTCGTCACTTTTAATCAGAACAACAAACTTGCCCCCCTTCACACCTGGAGATTTCTTACACTTCCCTGTATAAATGTGAGGAGTGTTTGCTGAGGGGTCTTGAGGGTCGGCGTAGACTTCATCTGGTGCTTCCTCTGCATCGTGGCTGTCATGAGCTTTTCTTGTGAAGGCGTGTACTGCTGTGTAAGTCTGAGACACTTGAATTCCCTCCACAGATTCCCCACATTCATTGAGTTTCTCTGCTACCTTATAACACAGAACTGACTTAGCAAAGCACCTGTCAATGGCTTGTTTAACTGTACCTGCCTTTGTGTGAGTCCCTTTCACCTGTCTGGCTACGGCCACGCTTACTCCCCCTTTAGTCACCTCAGTAAATCCTGACAAGACGTGTTTGTTCAGTGTTTCAATTATTTTATGTTTGGAATTTTTGGTTATAAATGCAACAACCATCCAGTCATAAATGTCGTACGTCTTCTCCAAGAAAGACCTGACTGTCTTTGCTAGTTCCTGAGGCTTTTTTGTGTTATCAATGAGCCCCTGCACATCCTTTTTAATGTAATCAATACTGTGAGAAATGCAGTACTTGTGGATTTGGAACATAGCCGATGCAGAGTCGTATGCGATTTTAGCTGCTTCATCAGCTCTGGCTGGGGTCTCTATGTTCTTGAGTTTATAGTAGAACTGATTCATAAAATTGCCCTTGCAGATAAGTTTACTAATGAGCACGGTATATTCTCTGATATCCTTTTCATGACATTTAACATGTTCAGCCAGCATCTCTCCGAGGTTATTTATGAAGGTTGTTCCTTTAGGTTTCAGCAAGATGTGCAAGGTCCTAGAGGCGTCCTCGTACTTTAAGTAGGCATTAATAAAATCATCTCTATGCCTCTTCCTTTCATCGTCGTTTTTTGCTTGTCGAAGACTGCGCACTAGTGTTTTATACTCCTCCCAGGCTACCTCGATCTTCTTCTCTGGCTTGTGGTAGGCACCACTTGCCCAGGTGTCCCATTTCTGCTCTACATGATATTCGTCAAACTTCGAATTAAGACTTTCAAATTCAGACATGAGAGCATCTAATATTGGTTTATCATTTAATTTTTTGTTTGTTACCGACACTCCCACCAGTGCTAAAGTGGAAACAGCGCCTACAAGTGGCCCGTAAACTGGTATCAGCCCCAGAAAAGGAATGACCGCAAATCTGATCTGGTCAATGGTGTTAAGAATAAACTTGACGGTTGCTTTTGTTCCTTCTTTGGCTTTGTTGAATTTCTTCGGAGTGACTTCTTCCAGTTGGTTCTGGTCGGGAGATGTAGAGACGCTCATGGTGGAGAGGAGGAGGGAGGACGACATCAACAGAAGGAACAGCAGACCAGGAGACGCCATGACTGCCAACACACAACATGACAAACACAAGCACGTTAACTACTTATTTATCGCTACTACTCAAATTTAGACATTTATCCAGGAATCATTTATTTACTTTATTTATTTTGTTAGCATTCAACAACTAGATGTGCAGAAGTATTACTACAGGTAGAAGCAGAGGTAGTAGCAGTAGTTAAAGTAAAAGCAGAAACAGCAGTACAAGCAGTAGAAATGTGAGTACAATAGTTAGTACAAGAACTGGTCCTGTATCAGGTGTATAAGGTGGAAAGTGGAACTCGAAGGCTTCTCCTGATCTACTGTAGCTGGATTGTACCTTGTTTGCGTCGCTTTGGAGAAAAGAGTCTTCCAAATAAATAAATTTAATTTCACGTAAAATGTAATTTTAGTAAAACCCCCAAAGACTCAATAGACAGACTTGAAGCTGGAAAGCTGGAGACAGAAGAGAGGGTCTACCTGATATCTGGTTGGTCAGCAGGCTGGTTGGTCAGCGAGCTGGTTGGTCAGCGAGCTGGTTGGTCAGCAGGCTGGTTGGTCAGCAGGCTGGTTGTTAGTTACCAAATCTATCAGGCTGACTTTTGGGGAAATGTGACTAAATGATGCACACACACACAAAAAAAGTAATTAAATAATTATTATACTATATAGCTTCAAGAAAGAGCTTGAATGATATACAGTATATCATACTACCACTACATTTCAGAGGGAAATATTGTACTTTTTACTGCAGTATATTTATCTGACAGCTTTAGTTACTTTAAAGATTCAGATTAATAAGACAAAATATAAAACGAAAATAAATGATTGTATTTTATTACAGATGAATCTACCCAGTAGTAAAATGAGCTCCACCTTCATCAGCTGCAACATTAAAGTGATGAAAACACATTAATGCATCAATAATTACAATCCAATAATATAGTATATATTATTCTGTATAATGAGTACTTTTACTTCTGGTACTTTGAATATATTTTGATACCAATACTGTTGTACTTTTACTTAAGTAAAAGTTTGAATGCAGGACTTTTACTTGTATTTCTACACTGTGGTATTACTACCTTTACTTAAGTAAAAGATCTGATTATATGGGGCCATTATTGTAGCATAACTGTTTACAAATGTGAGTGGAGAGTTGTGTAACTGTAAAAAAATCCATGTGTGCGAAATCAGATTTGTAAATGTGTAGAAAAAATAAAAATTCTCCAAATCTGTATTCAGATTTGCCGGTGTATTGAGATTTGTAAATGTATAGACAAATCTGTAAGTGCCTGCATAGATATTAATGGCTGAAAAGTATTTTGCTCAAAGAGCTGGAAATACAGACAAGTCAGCAGTTACAACTCAGGCAGGCCTCTCAATTGGCTATATTGGCTATACAGCCTACATACCACCAGTCTGCAGGAGCACCCAGTGACTTTAAGCGTGACATTGCTGGGCTGGGTAGTGGTTGTGGCTGCAGTTGTGCCGATGCGAGGCACAACAAGAGAATCTGGATTGCTTGCTATAAGTACATGTTCATGTTTTTGCAGTAGCTGTCATGAGTATATGGAGAGTCTCAATATTATTTGTGTGAACAGATCAACAATCTGTGTGTAAATGTGTAATCTGTAAATATAAAACAACTTCCACAAACACAAAAAAAAGATTTGTAAACTCACAAAAATATTTCACAAATATGAAACGGATCTACAAATACACAAACAAATTCCATAAATCAAAAAAATATCTGTGAATACATTAAATTAATTTACAAAAAAATGAAAAGAATTTGTGAATCCAGTTTTTATTTGTGAATCGAAAAGGCATTTGTGGATCTCAATTCTACGTTTGTCATTCTACTTGGTCATTCATCAGTTTAACAGAAAAAGCAGAAGAAGAAGAGTTACCTGTGGTTTGTGTGTCTGATGTCTGCAGAGTCTCCAGCAGCTGACCACAGCTTCCACAAACTCACCACTACTTATACTCACATGTTTATCACATACAAACCATGAAACTGCACATTGATGAGCCTCCAACATTTTACTAAATATGGACATGGTGTCGGTTGAATACATTAAACCTACAACAGTGACTTTTATCTCCTCTGATTGTCTGTCAGGTAGTCACACAATGACAGCTGCAGACAGGGTGAGGAAACATTCAGGGGTTACACAGTTCATATTTCAGTGTGACAGTTTTCATCAGTGGCCATTTAACCTCATGTTCAGTCCAACAGAACTTTATTTCAAGTTGTAGTGAAGATCCCAAAGTTTCCAAAGACACCAAATCTGTCAGGCTGAGTTTTGGGGAAATGTTCCAGCTGCACAGAGACCGCCATCCTGTTCTATTTCATTACTGATGTTTTAACCCAACACGCTCCTGATGTGAATTTTATATTCTCCATTATTCACTGTGAAGATCATAAAAAACACATCCAGTCGATCCATTCATACATTTTTCAACTTAGTGGTTTTGAGTTTTGTTTAAAAGTTAACATGCAGGAAGAGGAACAAAGTCTCAGAGGGCTTATTGATTACCTCCATTGAAATAATATAAAAACTAATTCTCACAGTTAAAAATAGATATATTATGACATAAAAACAAGTTAGTTTTCCTGTTATCGGATTAAAACGAACCTCTGCAGTGATGTTTGTGAAGATGAAGATGATCTGAGTGTCTGGTTGAGTGAATCTGTGAATCAGCTGGAAAATAAGACCTGAAATGATTTCACTCTTTGAATTGTATCTTTTGTATTAAAGTACATATTTGAAAACATTAACATTTTAAATTGTAATTGACATTCTATCAAAATATTTTGGGAGAAGCAAAATCTAATGCAGAGTTGTGTAAACTGTACTGGCCCAGACTTTGTCACAGTATGAAAATGAAGGCGAAATTAAAGAATAATAAAGAGTGTCTCTTATGCAAAACGTAGACAAACAGGATAAGAGCCATGTGTTTCAGGTAGCTGTGTGACACAGAGATAACAGCAGGTAATAAAACTTCAACGGTCATGAACGATATATAGTTTAACATTTTAGGACACGTCATCATCAGAAAACCTCAGGATGTGTTTCTGCTTCTGTACAGTGTAAAGAGTACAGGTGATACCACACAACCTTGTGAGTCCTGTGTTGCTGTGTTTGGTCTCTGACAGCGTCCCGTTGACCTTCACTTGCTGTGTCCTATTAGTTAAAAAAGAATAAAGCCATCTAATCAGGGTAGTGTTAACACTCATGTCCTTCAGCTTCTCTAAAAGCAGGTAGGGTTGCACAGTATTAAATGCTGAACTAAAATCAATAAATAAAATTTGAGCGTAGGCTTTTATGTTCTCAAGGTGCGAAATGCTGAGGAAGGCGTCTTCAGTGCTGCACTCGTGCTTATTCTGTAGGCAAATTGACATGTATCTAATATTGGCTCGACTTCCTTCTTGAGCAGGGACACTACAAATTTCTCAAAACATTTCATGACAATCGAGGTCAAAGCTACCGGACAAAAATCCTTATTCACTGTGGCACAGGGCTCTTTAGGCACTGGTGTTATGATTGACTTCTTCCACAAAGCTGGACAGTGTGAGTGTGTCACTGTAGATAACTCACTTGTCATGAGAGGCACTGATAGCTTGGTCGTTCCCACTTCACTGCGATCCAGAACGGTAGACTTACCACATGAGGGGCAGTAGGGACTGGTGAGTACTAAACAGAGACTGCGTGAGCTATATTGGTGGCCACAAATGGACAAACATTATGTACAGACTATGATAGCTTCATGTGTCTCATGTCAATACAGTGACAAAACAGCAAACACTGTACCTGCACCACTTACACCAGTGGGACTCTCAGATGGACCATGGGAAAAGGTGGCCATTGACATAACGGGCCCCTTTGAATGTGCCGCATGGGACTGTCATTACGCCGTCACTCTCACAGACTATTACAGTAAGTGGCCAGACGTGGCATTTGTCTCTACTGTCACTACAGAGGTGATTATTTGCTTTTTAACAGTCGTTCAGTCGTGAAGGACTACCTGGTCTCTGACAACGGATGCCAGTTTACCTCCCATGCATTCGCCAACTTTCTGAGAGAGAGAGAGATAAAGCACCTGCGCTCCAGTGTCTACTATCCAAGAGCAAACGGAGCCATCGAGAGATTCAACAGGGTGCTGAAAGAGTGCATACAGACTGCCGAAAGAATGCACAGACCATGGAAACAAGCAGTAACAGAGTTCTTACAGAACGTTCGTGCTACACCACATGCCACAACGGGAGCTACTCCATTTGAGTTGCTGAGGAATAGGAAGATGCGCTCCTTCCTGTCTCACACGAAACTAAATCACACAAGCAAGTGAAAGAGACTGTGAGACACAAGCAACAGAGGAGCAAGGAGTACACAGACTGAAAGACTGGGGCAAAAGTGCTCATGTTCCAAGTGAATGACGCTGTACGTGTCAGGAGACCTGAACATGTCCAGAAGGGATCGTCCAGATTCACAGAACCTCTGACAGTCGTTAAGAAAGTGGGAACAAGTACGTACCTGCTCAGCGACAGTCAGAAGTGGAATGCGTCAAAACTTGCATGCTTTCCAAAGGAGGCTCTAACCTGCGCCAGTAAGGATAATGAGACTGTGCTTGATGGGCTTATGGTGCCCAAGAACATGCTTCAGAATGCACATGCACCAGACCCAAGACGGGGCCTGAGAGTCAGAAACCCACCTCGGTGGTTGACAAGTTTTGTAAGGTAAAGACAAAAGAAACATGGACTGAGAATACTGTCCTAACTGAAACTAAAATGTTCTGATACTGTTATGTGAAAAAAAGAAAGTTAAATAATTTCATACTGTTCTGGGGACTGAGTTAAAGAAAATGTTAACAGAACCTCATGCAACGTAAATACCAAAGGTGAATGTGTAATCTTGTTTCAGTTCATAAGGCAATGGTTATTACCTGGTAGAAGAGTTCAGTTACTCATTTTGTTGATTCATGTTTCTTTCTGATACCAAGTATTTGACACTTGTTGCTATTACAGAATGTTGTTTAAAACAAAAATGCTTCATTTTTCTGGTTTATATAAGAAGTAATTCCTTCAAGAAAAGGGGGAATGTTGTGTCTTGTGGTTGCCGTGAGAAACACACAGAGGGCGCTATAGGGCACTGTAGTGTTATGTACTGTTGTTGCAATGTGAGAAAAAGAGAAGAAGAATAAAAGATGAAGTTAAGCACACTGTCCCACAACAGATCCAATTTAAAGTCCTTCTCCTCTCTCACAAAGCCCTCCATAACCAGGCCCCGTCCTACCTCACCGACCTGCTCCGCCACCACCACACTTCCTCCCACAGCCGCCGCTCCTCTGATGCCAACCTCCTGTCTCCATCACTCAGGACCAAGCACCAGACCTGGGGCGACAGAGCCTTCTCCATAGCTGCCCCCTCCATCTGGAACTCTCTCCCCAAACACATCCGAGACTGCACCGATCTGTCCACGTTCAAATCACTAATCAAAACTCACCTTTCCAGAACTGCTTTTAGATTTTTTCTTAGCTTTAGTTTTAGTAATGTTATAAAGTGTTGCCTTCTTTAACCATTTTTAACTGTAAAGTGTCTTTGAGTACCAAGAAAAGCGCTCTATAAATAAAATGTATTATTATTATTATTATTATTAGTGTACGTCTCTCCAGCTGGTTACTTTTCTTTTCCACAAGTGTAGAATACCACAATATGAATAATCAGTTGTTACCTGAGCAGCTGTGTGTTGAACCCACAAAACTGACATGTTTTAGCACAAAGACAGAAGCGCATGAGAAGCCTTTTAGCTTGTGTTTTATTAAAGTGGACCCACAGGTATGGAGGAGTTCACTCACATGGGGAAGGGTTTCTGGTCCTCATCTGTGAACTGGGCCGTCATCTGCAGGTTGCTATGGCAACGGTTATCGGAACCACAGGCCTTCTGGATGCGGATCTGATAGATGAAGAAAGTCGATCAGTGATAAGTGAGTTTTACATGTCGCTGTAATTCAAAGCCGAGTTCTCTTGAATTCTTACTTGATGTGTTTTTAGTTCTGACCTGGGTTCTCCTGTTTTATTTGTTCTCAAGGGTTTTTCTGTGGGTACTGTTGTAGTCAGTGACCCCAATGACTACAGGCCTGTGGCTTTAACATAGCACATCATGAAGACGATGGAGAGACTGGTTCTGGAGCAGCTCAGGCCCATGGTGAAACCCTTCACAGACCCTCTTCAGTTCGCCTACCAGCCCCACCTGGGAGTGGACGATGCCATCATCTTCCTGCTGAACTGAGCCTACACTCATCTGGACAAGGCAGCGAGCATGGTGAGGGTCATGTTCTTTGACTTCTCCTGCGCCTTTAACACCATCCGTCTGGCCCTGCTGAGTGAGAAGCTAACAGCTATGCAGGTAGACACCTCCCTGGTGTCCTGGATTGTTAACTACCTGACTGGCAGACCACAGTNAATTCCCTCACATGCATACTGCACTTTAAACAATCAGTGTCCCTTCTCTGTACAGTCTCTCATATACACAAATTCTCTCTCTTATAAGGTTTTAGATTTATATATTGCTTGCACTGATTCTTTCTATTTAACAGTTACTTGGTTTTTTTAGTTTATTGTTACTTGGTTTTTATTTTTACCGTCACTGTTTTTTATTTAACTGTTATTAATACCCCATGTATATAGTGTTAAATTTTAAAGGTGTATAGTGTTAAAGTTTTTTCTTTTGATGTTACTATTTTTTCCTAACTTGTATTGTGTTCAATTTTTTTTTTCTCTTCTCTTGCCATTTTATATCTGACTTATCGTTTGGGAGCGGCTGTAACGAACGCAATTTCCCTGCGGGGATTAATAAAGTATTTCTGATTCTGATTCTGATTCTTGTGAGAACAAAGGGAGCCATCGAGCTCTTTTTCAGGAGCCTCCATTTTACCTTTCACACCTCTGTGAGGAACCCCGCCCATTGACCCAGCTTTCAGGAGTGATTGGTCAAGCTGACACAGGACCCATGACCTCATCGGGTCATATATAAAGCAAAACTCCCACCTTTCTCCCTCTCTCTTCCCTCTGTCTGCTCTGCAGCTCGACTGAGGAGCAGCGCCACTGCTCTCCTCTCTCTGCTCTGCAACTCAGCCCTTCGCTGAGAGGGCAGCCCAGCTGCTCCCTCTCTAACCTCTCTTCTGCTCGATTGTGTTCTACACAAGGTACACTCTCTTTTCTTAAGGCAGCGATGCGAGGGCCTGCCTAAGATCCCTGAAACTAAGTTGAACTTAGACCTGAAAGTTATTTAGCACCAGCAGCTACAACACAAAGTCTGCTAGCTAATTCTTCAAGCAACAGGAGCCACAAACCAAGTTAGCACAGAGCTGCTAACTCGGCCAGGACTGGATTCCTCTGGCCTGTTTGGAACAGTGCACAGCAAGGACCGCTTTGGACAGAACCACAGTTCTTCACAGCCTGGCTCATCAAACAGGAATGCCAGCTAACAAAGCAACACCAACGGACCCATTTTCCAAAAAGACTGGTAACGTTGACTTCAACTGGGCATAGCATAGTGTAACACAGCTAAGCACAGGACTATTTGACTTTTGTACATGAGCTTCATTGTTGTCTTCATGGTTTATTGTGTTTATAGATGATTGGTTGGCCACACAGATAAGTTGATGTTAGTTCTGCTTCACACATGTACTTTTAGAGCTGGAGTTACATCCATTAAGCTAACTATTATGTCTTGCGTGCAAACTAACTTTCCTTTTAACCTGGCACCACATTAGACACAAATTCACCTGAAACACACACACCTACAGCCGGTGTTTCAAATTCTCCTGCCTGTTTCGTCAGTTCCTTTGTGTGGCCCCTCAATTTCAGTGCCCCACATGTGTCACTGAGCCCACCATTGTTCTTTGTCTCTCAAACACATATGCAAATGTGACCCCCGGTGGCCATCTTTGATTTCTTTGTTGANTGTGTGTGTGTGTGTGTGTGTGTGTGCGTTAGGGGTGGGACAAATAATTGATATGACGATATATCGTCACCTTTATTCACGTGATGCATAATCGATACACTTGCATCAAGTATCGATGTTTTTGTATTGAATTTCCAAACGCTGCAGCCTGAGATTTTCCCACATTTTGCCCGTTGACATTACTACACTGTCATTACTTCACGTCTCCTGGAGAGGGCGCTGATCACAATGAGAACAGCAATCAACTACTTTCATTAACAAGAAGAAGTAAACACACACAGCATGGCGGACACGGTGGAGAAGAAGGTGGTGGAGCCGCCATAAATCAAAAGTCTTTGAACACTTCAGTTTCTACTGACAGTGTTTCCGCTGATAACGCTGCCCGGCACGTTGAAAAAGAAATCCCAAAATAGAACAAAACGTTCCAGGATCAATCATCTGATCCACTTCATCAATACAGATGCGGTTGTTCTTCCTGCTGATATCAGACAGTCTGACTCTGTTGAGGTTTTAAATCAAAGCTGAAAACTCACCTTTTCGCTTTAACTTTCCATTAGTGTTTATCATTCGATACCTCAGGCCTCGTACCTGTTACTTTCCCTTCAGCGGGTCGGTCTCAGTCTCAGTGTATCTACTAACATCAGTACTTAAAGTTCATGTTTGTCCTGCCGACGAGAAATTTACTACCAATTTTCAAACTCTTTGTTAACCACTGCACTCCTCGAACCCTCTGCTGGTTTTGTTTTTGTCTCTCACA
>NTHP01000793.1:53500-67433 GCA_003416845.1 Oplegnathus fasciatus
AAGGTTTTTAAGAAATATGTTAAGAATTTCTTCAATTGTCAACTTTTAATACTTTAAATGTTTTAAAATTTGAACAATATAGTAGATTCTGGTTTGCACAGATGAATGTTGACAGTAGTTATAAATATGTTGTTGTGATTGTGTGAATATTTCTTTGTGTTTTAACCTGTAATTTTTATATTTATATTTGATATTGTACAAAAATAAAACAAACAAACTAAATGTCAGAGTAAACTAAGCTAAGTTTGTTCAAATGAGAAGAGCTACATTCCAGTTGTTACTGAGTATTTGATAAAGTTTCTTTCATTATATTAACTTACTTATCGCTGTTCTTTTCCTTCAATGTTTTTATTCACGTGTCCTTTTTTAGTAGCTCTATCGTATACTGCATTCTCTCCTGTGTATGTATCCTGTAGTTATTTTATATGTTGATTAATGAGCACTGTCAAATACCCGTTTAATTGTACTGTATTTGTTCACTTTTTGGCTTCATTGTTGATTTACTTTATTTTGCGTGGTGCAGCAGCCGCTCTGCCAACGGTCCACCGTTACGTGTTCAGCCTGTCAGAGACTGCACTCCAAGAGCTTCGGCTTCAGCCAGAACAAACCCCAGCACCGTGTGCACCTGTTGGTCCCGTTTGCTTATGTAGGTCATATAGAGGCATTGGTATTAAATTGAGACTGTTTCATAACAACTTATAAACTCCATAGAGTACTTTTAAGTAAAGGATCTGAGTACTTCTTCCACCACTGTTATTTTGTGTGTTTTGTGGACTGAACGAGAGGAAACAGAGAAGTGTTGGAGAGTTTATTTCAGACAGCTGCAGTTAAAATACAGAGACCAGTAAGAGAGAGCATGCTGTTAAACTGGGATCCTGACAAACCATCAGTCCCAGTTTGAATCTAAAGCTACGATCATCACTACAGTTAGAACGACTGTCTGTCTCCATCACAGGAAATAAGTCACTTTATCATCATTATTAACATGTTTCTGTTCGATTAGAAGCTTTTTACAGTTTATGACTCGACAAGATTTACAGCAAACAGTTTGTAAGGCAAACAGGAGGGGGGGGGNTATTCTTATAATATTCTGACTTTTATGACGATGATGATTCATCGTATCACAACTTTATCTTTAAATGTAATATTGTGGCTTTTTACTTGAAACATTATAACTTTATTTATACTAACTTTTTTCTCATGATGTGACTTTTATTCTTAAATTGACTTTATTCTTGTAATATTTTAATTTTTCACTTGTAAAATTATATTTTTATTAAATTGTGACTTTTTGCTTCTACTTTTGTGATACTGACTTTTTATGGTATAAAATACACATTTATTCTCTTAATATCGACGTTTAACTGTAAAACTTCTCTCAGATATTTGTGACTTTTTTTATTGTACCATTATGACTTCAGTAAAATTTGGATTATATATCCGTTATTTTACAACGTTTCTCCTTCGTCTCAGAAAAAGTCTTGTGACATTAAAACTTTATTCTCATAATGACTTTTTACTTGTAAGATTACAAATATTTTCATAATATTGTGACTTTTCTCTCATAACGTCACAACTTTATATTATCATGACTTTTTACCTATAAAACTACAAGTTGGTCATAACAGAGACTTTTATTTTTTTATTCTCGATACCTGAAACTTTTTCTCATGAAGTCATGAAGCCCTGAAACTGTTGAAGTAAAAACACTTTGAATGATGGGTAATTATTTCACACTGCATGTAGAAAGATGAGGCGTCGCCGTCATGCTGACGAAACAAAGAACGCTGAAATAAAGACGACATGCAACAAGTTCAGTTTGTAGTTAGAGGAGACGAGGAAGGAAGGAAGGAAGGAGGGAAGGAGGAAGGAAGGAAGGAAGGAAGGAAGGAAGGAGAAGAGGAGGGAAGGAAGGAGGGGTAGGAGAGTCCTTGCTGCAGGCGGAAGACTTCCTGTTTGTCAGTGATTGTCTGTCCCTTCACCCCCCCACCTCACACCAACATGGTACGACCCGCTGACCGGCCTGCAGCAGGAGGAGGACTCAGGTGAGTTCAGGTGAGTTTGTTTTGTCCATCTTGGCACTTAAAGACTCGACCTCCTCAGAAGCTGATCTGCGTCCCTGTCGGAGGTCACATCGGGTCACGTCCCTCCAAAATAAAGCGCGTCACATTGCTGACATCACCAGGACAGGTGTGACTGCCGATGACGCAGGTGAGTTGTATTTACAGGTGTTTTCACACGTCGTCCTGCTGTAAACTGTAAATCCTTCATGTTGGTTCAGAGTTTCAGAGCGTTTAGACCAGATCCAGATCCAGATCCAGATCCAGATCCAGCCAGCTGAAGGAGATCTTCGGGGTTTATCTGAATGATGAACATTAAAGGAGCAGCTGAAGACGTCACTTCTCTTTCTGAGTCTGTTTCTGTCCGAATGTTGATTCACATTTTAAATGTGAGCAGAAATAAACAGAATAACAAACTCTACACGTGTCGACTGTGTTTGTTCTCTAAAACACGCCGAGTGTTTTTCTGTTCTCGTGCTCGAGAACACTTCAAATAAAACGAGGAGCCGCTCAGAAGAACCAGCTCCACAGGAACCAGCTCCACGGGAACCAGCTCCACGGGAACCAGCTCCACAGGAACCAGCTCCATAGGAACCAGCTCCATAGGAACCAGCTCCACAGGAACCAGCTCCACGGGAACCAGCTCCATAGGAACCAGCTCCACAGGAACCTTCAGTACAGGGCTGGAGTCAGGACAGCGTTAGCTTAGCTTAGCATAAAGACTGGACACAGGGGGAAACAGCTAGCACGGCTCCGTCTTCTCACAACATGAGCGTCTTTACTAAAAGCGTCGTGTCGCCTCAAAGCGACGTTAATCTGCAGGTAAAGACGAGTTCCCAGACTTTGATTAAAGACGCAGAAGAAGAAACATTTCAACAGACTGAGTGAAGAAGTTTTAACGTTCATGATCCAGATTCAGCCCCTCAGCTCTTCTTCTCTTGTTTGTTCCTGCAGCAGCTTTCAGCTCCACAAACTGTTCTTCTTCATGCTGACCAGACGAGCTGCAGACAGACCTGCACAGGTGGAGCAACTAAAAGTGCAAGTGCAAAAAAACCCTAAAAACTACACTAAACTGAACCGAAGTGAACCGAAGTGAACTGAAGTGGACCGAAGTGAACTGAAGTGGACCGAAGTGAACTGAAGTGGACTTGCGGCTCGTGTTGTTCAGAGAAGAAGAAGCTTCTCTTCACCTGCAGGACGTCCTGTCGTTTCTAACAGTTAAACTCTTTCCTGCTCCGTCAGTCACATGATCAGACCTCTCCTCAGCCAATCAGATCAGACCTCTCCTCAGCCAATCAGCTGTGAGCATAGATGAGGCGGTGATGGCGGCATTTATGATGACGAAGCTGGGCGTGATGTCATCAAACAGGATGGCGTTGTGTGTGTTGTGTGTGTGTCTGTGTGTGTTGTGTGTTCGCGTGTGTGTGAGTGTGTGTCTGTGTGTATGTGTGTGTGTATGTGTGTGTGTTCGTGTGTGTGTTCGTGTGTGTGTCTGTGTGTGTCTGTGTGTGTGTTGTNTGTAAATGGGGTGAACAAAATATTCAAACCACCTTTCAATATAAAGCACTCCAGTACAACAACACCCACTACGACCTCAATAATAAACAGGAAGTAGAATTATGACCTTTCTGACAGAGTCAACAAAAACTGAAACATAATAAGTTTCATAAAGTAGAATTGATGGCAGAGCTGTTGTATTGATCGCATTAGATCGTACAGGTGTACTTAATGAAGTGTAATGAAGTGGCTGATCGGCGTGTATACATACATATATACTGTATATATGAACAGTATCATAGTATAAATCCTTAATTTTATTGCAGTTTTTGCTTTGATGTAATTTATATGTGACATTATTAGAGCAGAATGGTTCAGTTTCTGAGTGGACAGACCGATCAGTAGTCCAGGATCTGAGCCGGCGGTCCTCAGTCCTCTAGTGGAGCCGACACTAAACTACTCTGTGCGTCTGATCCTCGTCTGGTTGTTTTTTAACTTCCTCTGTAGAGTCACCGGGTCCTTCACAGCCCTGACA
This sequence comes from Oplegnathus fasciatus, assembly GCA_003416845.1. NCBI lineage: Eukaryota > Metazoa > Chordata > Actinopteri > Centrarchiformes > Oplegnathidae > Oplegnathus > Oplegnathus fasciatus. Next base: position 57,593 of record NTHP01000793.1, read on the forward strand.
CTGTCCATTAACACCATTACAAAGGAATACCACTGAGAATACATACAGCACTGTGGTATGTACTGCAGNNCACACACACACACACACACACACACCTGCTGTCTGCTGGTTCTGGCAACATGGTCGGCATGTGTGCGTGCAGGACAGAGACTCAGTGGCTCTCGTTTCCCCGTTGCGCGTGCACAGACATACCGCCATGATTGTGGCTTGTTATATAAACACACCTCATTAGAAAGTGCACAGCTGACGGTGTGTTTGTGTGTGTATGCGTGTGTGTGTGTCATACTGTTACATCAGTTCCAGAGCCTCGCTGAGGTGCAGTGATGTCTGTTTAAAGACCTTACTGGAACTGGGATTAGAGTGGCCCTCCTCTCTGAAGGGTAAACTCACTATCACTTCTGGTAGACACATAAAGTAATTCCATATAACAATATATCAAATCCATATAACATCAAATATTTATCTGCAAACACATTACCCTTAAAACTACGGTGCCAGTGCTACATTGCTGTGTGGACTTAGTGTGTCTGAGTTACTAGATAGTAAGTTCATAATTACCTTAAAAAGCACTTTTTATTCCCCATGGTATGCTGTTTAAAGGAATAGTTTGACATTTTGGGTAAGGCGCTCATTCGCTGTCTCGCCGAGAGTCAGATGAAAAAATTGATGCCACTCTCATGCCTGTACGATGAATATGAAGCTGGAGCCAGTTAGCTTAGCTTAGCATAAAGTCTGGAAGCACTGCAGGGGAGAACAGCTGGCCTGGCTCTGTCTGAAGTTGACAAAACCAGCACCTCTAAAGCTCACTAATTAACACATCCCATCTTTGTTAAATCCGTACATAAAGAGAAGTGTAAAAACAACAATACGCCATTTTACAGATTGTGTTTGACTTTTTCTTGGCCGGGAGCAGCAACTTTCTTGAATCTTCACTGTTTGTCTGGCGCATAACTTGCTGTAACACAGTGAAATGTTGCTTTTACACTTTGTTTTTTGTACTGATTAAACAATTCATATATAAAATGTTAATTAGTGAGCTTTAGAGGTGCTTCTAGGCAGATTTTCTTGAACGTTTCGGAGCCAGGATAGTTTCCAACATTTTCCAGTCCAGTAAGCTAACAGACGCCTGGCTCCAGCTTCATATTTATCATTCAAACACGAGAGTGGTATCAATCTTCTCATCTGACTCTCGGCAAGAACAGGCATCTTTCCCAAAATCTCAAACTACTCCTTCACTCCTTAAGCTAATGGATAGTTATTAGTTGTGTGAATGTTTGATTACTAACAGGAGAGTTTTTATTTACCATTACATCACAGCTCGAGTAACTTACACCACCGCTTATGAATCTGCCCGTGTAGACATAGCTATCTCCTTTGATCATCAGCGTGCGTAAATGTCTGTGTGTGCATGTGTGTACAAGAGATCGAATGACACCTCAACAAGTGAAGCTCATAAATATTAATAGGGACCTCATGAATATTCAGAGGGCAGGCTATGAATATTTAAACCATGATGGAGCATGTGGCCGGGTGACTAGACAGCCACAGACAAGAAACAGACAAATAGACCTCCTCCTTTGCTTCTTAACCTCAGAGAGACGCAGCAGCACAGCCTTTCTTTTAGGCTTCATTAATTCTAATTAAGAATACATAATTTTTTATGATTTTGTTTTCATGTGAACTACGGCTCAGGAGAAGAATAATAGTCCTCATGATGTTTTTGCAACAGACTTCTCAACTTCTCTATTCAAATGAGGTAAACCTGCTGAGTGGAGGCTTCCTAACACAAATGCTGCACACTGTTCAAAAGGATAATATAGAAACACAGATGGAAAATGTGGTCCTAATAAAAGATACTGTATATTTCAATAAAGTTAAATGTAATAACATTTCAACATTATGCTGCCACTCATTTCCTTCTTTATTTGCACTGATTGTTTTTAACTCTGACCATATTCAACTGTACGTATCGTCTTCTTTTGTACATACACACCTACACACCTGCTTACTGTTTGTACTGTATATCACATAACCAGACTCATTCTACTGTATATACTATTTATTGCTTTCTGTACATTATACTTGCATTCATTGGTACTGCACATTTTGTATATTGCGTTATTTTATTTTGTATATATCACAGTTCCCTGTTTATCTGTTTATTGTTATTTATGCACTTTGAACACTGTTTGCACTATCTGGTTGAATGCTAAACTGCATTTGTTTCTACTGGTACTTACTGTGTGCGGTGACTATAAGTTGAATCTAATCAAGGTTTTTTTGATGTAAAATATCTTTGATTATATATTATGTATGAAAGAACATTTGAATCCCTGTGATAAAGCATCATTAATGCTCATGTCAGAAAACCTATTACTCTGAAAGGACTCAAAGAGTAAAAAAAATTGTAATTTACATTTAATGGATTTTAGGATACTATCACTATAATAACGTACCAAAACCGTACCAAAACCGTAGAGATATTATAGTATGCTTTCATACTCATTTTAAATGGTAAACGGTTGGTGAAAGATCCTCTGAAAAGGTTACATCTTAAAATAGTGTATGATCTACGCAGAGTCACAATTCTGCATCACAACAGGGTTTACATTAGTAACACAGAGTCTCATTGGTAGGATGCAGGCAGATGTCACTGCTGTTTTGCATCACAAACGAACAATTTGCTTGCAAATGCATCTAAAGCTGTTGAAATTGTTAATGAAGCCACTGTAGGGACTAGAGAAGGAGTAAAATATAGGGTAATGTCGGATCCGGGATATAGGAGGGACCCCCTGAGAAGGTTTCAGCGGTACAATTCACTGATTTCACGAGGATTGACTCTCCTAATTAGAGGTATCGCTTGCTGCTTCATTTCCCACCCACAATAGAAACAAAGAACATTAACCTCGTTTGACGGGGCTCCTGTGATAGCGTCTTTATGCAATGTCCTGTGGTCTGAACGGTGCCTGTATCTGGGGGTACCTGAGGTAAAAAAAAAAACAAGAAAAGGTGCACAAAGCCCTGATGTAACCCCCGAGGGAAAGTGGATGATGAATTTAGATGCAGTGCGTCAGCAGTCAGAATTACAAAACTATGAGCACAGTGAGGAATAATATGGGTTCAAACGTGGGTTGGGCTGAGAGCTCGCGCTCAGATTGTGCCAGCGCGGAGCTAAAACAGTTAGGAGGCTCAGGAGTGGGGTGAAGGAAGCTTGAGTATGAAGAATCCACCCGACTGGTTTTATTTTCTGATCAATGAGAGTGACTCACTGTGGATCACCCTCCGCTGCATGGAAATCATCCAAGACGGGTTTGCGCTCTGTGGACAAGGCTCAAACTCGATGTGCGTAAAAGTGGCCACCTACACACACACACACGTATATATACTGTATGAGAGTGTATAAGAAGATGTGTGTGAAGGTGAAGGAAGTGCACCTGTTAAGTGATAGACCCCAGCAGTGCGATGGCTGTGTGGGTTTGTGGTCTATAACGGATGTTTGACAGGCTGATGAGCTCTGGCACTCACACACTGCTTCCTCCACACATTCTCCCCTCCTCTGCCTGTCTTCTCATCTCTTTAGGCGGTGGGCGTAAACTCCCTCCTTTTCTTCCTAAACGCCGTCTTTTCCATCTCCACTCTTTTCCCTCCTGCTCCTCCAATCCTTCTATGCATGTTGTTTTTCGCTGATTGCGAGTTTGACAGGTCTTCAGAGAGAGAAACGCAGAGGGAGAGGAATCAAACAATCTCCTCAATTAGACAGCCCACACAAACGTACGTCTGAACTCTATACCATCTTCATCAGTTGTCGCAGTTTTCATCTTTCAGTCGCAGACACCTTTGTTCCCGAGTTGAAAACACACTGTTCACAACAAAGGCAGAGAAAACCATTTAGCTTTGAAGAACAGAAAGGCGCGACAAGCTTTTAAGGTTTATTTGCATCGAGAGGAGGGAGTCTCTCTGCTTTTTCTCACTTAATTGACCCACCGGTTTGCTGGAAATTTGCAAAGGCTGCACAACGGCCACTGATGTGAGGGCATTCACAACGCAAATGGACTGATTTTGTTATAAGATTTAATATAATCTCACGTTTAAAGGGCTACGTTTCAGCCGTTTAAACGCAATTAACGACAGGGGAGATGAGGAAGTTGGCTGTTATGTTCCAGTGCCGTGCAGTAATTTACGCCTACGGACTGAAAATGAAAAGATTTCTGATGTAAGGAAGAATAAGACTGCACGTAACCAGGATGCACAGCCTCTTCGGTCTTATGTCACTAACCAGACTTTCAGCTGTCACTGAGAGTTGATGACTAAATGTCAAAGAAGCACACAATCTAAGTGTGTTGCACACACACACAAACGCAGAGTGAAGAGAGGCAGCAGGTTTCAAAGGGAGAGAAAGAGAAGGTAAAACACAGGAAGCAAAGAGGCAGCGAGACAGATTAAGTCCATACAGGACCTCCGGACGGTCAACAATGGGATGAGTCAATACTGTAGTAATACTGTGGTGCACTGCAGCATACCTGGAGGGGCTCAGACCTGTTGATGCAATCAGTGGTGGATGTCTCGAGTTTTCTCTTTGCTCCCATCTGTCTCCTCTCCACTTGGCTGTCAACCTCTCTCACAGCCCCCACTCCCATCTTTCCTCCCACAACTCCTGCCGTCCTCTCCTCTCCTCTCCTCTCCTCTCTCCTCTCTCCCCTCCTCGCTCATTATGTACGTCGCTGGGAAAAGAAAACGCCGGTTCTGCAAAAGTCACTTCTTGGAGATGAAGAAAAAAAAAAAAAATCCAGCCTTATATTCACAAGTCATTCACACCATCTCATTATGCTATTTCAGTAATGCTTTCTTTTGCACTTTCTGTGTGCTGATTTTATCTTATCGCACTTGTGTGTTGCCTGATCCTGCCTCATAATCCTTGTCAAGCACACTGCATGTAAATACAGTTCCACTGATTTCATTTCACCATTTATTACTAAAAACCTGCATTAGTACTGAATGGATTTTTGGGGCACCAGGGTCATGAAGCTCCCTTTTACAATTTTAGTTCAAGTATAAAAACAAACAGGTTGACATTTGAGAGATTTCCGCCAGACAGCCGTGATAAACTTTGTTTCTGGCTCCATTTTTTCCCTCGTCCATCTTCTTTCTTTCCTCCTCCTCCTCCTCCTCCTCCTCCTCTCCTGTTTCTCCCATCCTCAGGAACTCAATCTTTTCCCTCCCTCCTTCCAAACCTCCTTCATTTCTTCCCTCCTTCCTTCAATCTAATTCTCTTGATCATTTCCTCTATTTATCGCTCCCTCTTTCTCCGCATCCTGACTCCCATCCTGTATCATTGACCTGGAAGCCTCTGAGCCTGTTCTCTCAGCCGTGGGCATCATGACCATAAGCTGAGTCGCAAGGCTATTTATATTTGTTCCTAATGAGGTGAGATTTCTCTCCGCCATAGCAACGGTCTCTATGGATACCCTGCACTTGGATACCAGATCCCATCCTGTTTTAAATGTCTTATTATGGGCTGCGCCTTCCCCCGTGTATCGTAGCCTAATTAATTCTGAATTATTGCTGTGTGAACGGTGCAGAAATGCCCTCAAATTACCACCAAGATGATGGCATCAGTGCAAGTTTACATCAAAAACACAGATTAGAGTTCCACTGGTCAATTTGCAGCATCAAGTAGATCAATATTAAAGCACTTAGGCACGCAACCTGATGCACAACTCAGTTTTTTTAAATTGTCAACTTCTGCAACAAGCAGAAAGGAGTAGAGACCACTACAGGTGCTCTCATTATTTGATCTGAAACACACACACACAGGAGGAGTATCTGTCTTCTGTGCGGCGCAAGAGGCGGATGGGTGTGCTATTGATCAGGTCTGAGCCAAGTGAGGAGCTGGTTGCAGCACAAGACCCAGGCAGCCGAGCTCAGATCATTAGAGGAGCTCTCTGCAGCTGAGGTCACACAGGTGTTGAGACCCACCATCTCATTTCCTGCCACAAAGCAAGACAACCAATCAATAAAGCGGCAGAGCAACTTCTGGAGAAAGCCACAGCGGTGAGAGAGCATGCACACACATATATATATATATATATGGATGGTCTGTGTGTCTTTGTATTTACAGTAAGACTTGGAAATGTTCCCTCCTTTCTCCTGATGACAGACACTCCGAGACAGCTGCATGCACATGTACTCACACAGGTACACACACAAACACACACACACCCTGACAGGTGCTGCATTGTTATGGCATGTCCAACTCTGGCAGCTTGTTTTCCTCAGACCTCTCACCCTGTGTGATGACTCAGAGACGGGGAGATGAAAGGAGAGGCAGGGACAAGGGGGGGAGGAGAGGAGGAGTGCTGGACTCTGACAGGAGGGGATGGAGAGGCCTGAGATAGCTCGAGCGCAAGAAGGTTAAGTAAATCATATCATTAATGCTATGTTAAGAGATTGCTTTGACCTCTGCTTGGCTGTCTGCATATGCAAGTGTGTGTGTATGTGTCTGGCCTTTGTCCCATTAAAGCAGGTGGCAGCAATGACGTCCGTCTTCTTCCCACCAGTGCACACACACACTTTCTCTCAGCCGCTCTGTGCTCTCCAGTGTCAGTCCCACTAGATTCTATCGTGCTTGAAATTCACTCATCATATCGGGTGGCCTCACTGTGCCGCTTGCTGACACAAGTGTGTGCACGCATGCAAAGACACCCACACACGCACGCACGCACGCATGCAGGAACACAGCGCAGTGGACTGACTTGATTATACAAGCGGAGCAGCTCAACCTGACAGAGGAACAAGCACCAAAAAGGAAACACGAAAAGAATATAAAAGGCTTATTTGCCCGTGTTGTATAAGCATGTTTCATCTTCCCACTCTCGCCTACCCTCACCCACACAGGTTAGATCCAATAGCTAGTGCCAGGCCTCTCTATCTTGCAACACAAACATCTCCGTGTGAAGGAATATTGCAGTCGAGTTCTTTTTCATAATCTCTTCCCTCTACACCCACACATGCACATAGTGAGGGGGTGAGAGGGAGACGGGGGTAAAAAGGAGAGCTGGTAAAAGAAAATGAAAAGAGAGGAGGTGAGGGGGGGTATAGAGAGGAAGAGAGAGAGAGAGAAGTGCTCATGAGAGCCAGGAGGTAGTTGTTATAGTAACTGAGTCTCTATACCTGTCAATCAGAGCTATTTCAGGCATCTCGCTTCTATGGAAAAAAAAAAAAAGAAGAAGCAAAAAACGCACATACCAGGGCCAGAGAGCTGTTTCGCTGAGGCAAAATTATCAGCCAACGCACATGCATTGATACTGGCAACTTGTAAGCTGTTAGACTGATCAAATTAACACCATAAATGAGATTTCAGCACTATGTCATTCTTACTTTTTAAAGATTCTCACATTTTCTACTTCACAACGCACTTTATGAAGGGAAGAGGAAAAGCAGGATGACAGCTGGAGCACCTGCACACTTCTTCAATTACAGCGCAATAAAATCACTACAAACAGGTATATTAGAGCAGCGCTTCACAACCTTTTTCTGTCTGATGCACCTTGATCAGCTCTGTCAGATAAAGGCAAGTAACCCCTCACTGACACTACCCGTCATGTTTCTAATTTGTGCATTTCAAGATGATATTTAATACTGTAATTGAATAAAAGTGGATATTGTTTCAATATTCCTTTACACAGTGCCAATGTTTTGGCCGGTGTGGTCTGCGTTCGTCATCGTAGCTACACTTGGAATAGCAGAAGCTAGACGTTTCAACCATTTATCCACTACTTTTAGTCATCTATTATAACCATGATTTATCCATCTATTCCAACTGTTTATCCATTACTTTTAGTTATCTATTTCAGCCATTTATTCATTACTTTTAGCTATTTGTTTCAACTTTTGGCCACCTATTTTAACAGCTGATCTATTACTTCTAGCTGACTGCATTTCGTCCATTTATCCATTACATACATATCTTATCTTACTTATCCATACATATTTTGATTCATATTGCTTTGAGGAGTAGGGCAGATATCAGGGCACCATTAGTGCAAATTTGAACTAAATCCAAATAGGTGAAAAATTACATGAGATTAAGCAGGAACCCCCCCATCTCCAGAGTGGTTTTATTCCACACTATAGGGTATTCACCTATAGGGTCAATATGTAGTCAATATATTTATCAATTGAATCACTTTTTGCTGTATTTTGTTGTATAAACTATTTTTGTTACGACCATTTATTTCATGAAGGGGACATATCAAAATTATGAAAAAACATGGTCGTGTTTTGTTCTACCTCTGGTAGGGGTATCTGAAAAACTAAAGCCCTTCTGAGGATTTGTGCCTGTACTAACTGTGTCCCCCACCTTTGAAATCAAAATTCCACCCCTGCGCTTATCCATTACTTTTATCTATCTGTTTCAACTATTTATCCACTTTTAAATAAGGATATATTAATTATTTTTATCTAGCTATTTCAACCATTTATCCATACTTTTACCTAAGTTAACTATTCGAGCCATTTAACCATTACTTATAAATAGCTATTTGAACTGATTATTCGTTATATTTAGTTAGCTATTTCAACCATTTATCATTACTTTGAGCAAACAGCTTGCATGCTTTCAAGCACTCTCAATCACAACACCTAACTAGTATTGTCAATATATGGCTATATATATGTTTTAATTCTAATTTCTATTCTTGATTAGTTGAGCGACTCTGCATCTTTACATGTACCCCCTTGCAAATGCATAAGCCTCTGGGGTACAAGTACCCCTTGTTGGTAATCACTGTATTAGAGAATATGTTTCCTTAATCGAGTAATTCTGTGTAATTATCAACATCATAGCCAAAGAAAACCCTCGATTCAGCCCTATTACGGACAAACACATGGTGAGGAGGAGAGAAAAGCGATGAGAGAAAAGAGTGGGGGAGTAAGAAGAGTGTGAGCACCAATATGGCTGAGTGCTGAGTTTGGGAGCCATTAGGCAGAAGGTAATTAATACCTGTCACTGCAGTGCTCTGTTCGCTGCCTTTATTCTGTTTCAGACCAATTAAAATATGACACTCCTCCGGTGGAGAACGTCTTGTTAAAATTAAGCGCCTGAGACGCACAGACACCTTTGATAAACACATCCAGAGCTACAATTGGCTTTGGCAGCAACGGCACGCTGTATAGATAGATAGAGAGGGAGAGGGAGAAGCATGGCTGTGTGTATGTGTTGTGTCACTTCCAGTAGGAGATGTGAGCTGTTAGGTCTGATTAAAAGTGTGTATCCTTCCTTGTGAGTTTCACTCTCAAACACACACACATACACACTGGAGAGTGACGTGATGTTATGAGACGTTTATGAGCCAAGAGATACTGACCAGTGAAGACAACTCACTGCCAACGATTTGCGGCTTGGACAGCAAGGACAGATGAATGGTAAGCAAAAACAGACGAGCCAGGGGAGAGGGGAAAAAAAGGGAGCAGCTGAGGATATAAAAAGACAGGTGGTATTACAAAAAAAGCTTAGGAGCAAAGGAAAATATGATGAAGAGAGTCTGATAGGAAGGAAAACAAAGGATGGGAGAGCGCTTGGGGAAAGTGCAGTGAAATATGGTGGGTTTTTTAAAGAGTTGAGCTGAGAGGAACTCAAGAAGACAGATTAGACGGAGAGAAGAGAGGGGAAAATGGAGAGAGGTGGAGTGATGGATGCAGGCAGGGGACCAGCAGCTCTCTGCCAACATCTCCATGCATCCTTCCAGACATCACACTGCGCTGCCATCTGCCTCCCTGCCACACACACACACACACACACACACACACACACACACACACACACACACACACACACACACAC
>NTHP01000793.1:67759-91869 GCA_003416845.1 Oplegnathus fasciatus
ACACACACACACACACACACACACACACACACACACACACACACACACACACAGAGAGAGAGGGAGGAGAAATGTGAAATCATTAGCGTCTCCTGACACTGAATAAATATCTGGGGATGAAATCTGTCTGTGGAGAAATCACCTGCGGGGAAATATGATTGGATGAGATCACGACCTCACCGGAACGTAATTTGCATGTCATCTAAATGGGATCTGCCCCCAATGCTCGGGAGGTCAAAAGGCGTCCGATTAGTCGGATGGCACAACTCGATCCCTGATTGGCTGAAAGGAGCAACAATGGCAAGTGGACTGCTGCTCAGCCGGCTGCTCCCTCTGTGAGCTGCAGGACTGCCCTCTCCTGGCTGCTTTACAGATGTCCACAGTTTGATAAAAACACACACAGACACACAATCACAACATCCAACACTTAAAGACAGACGAATTCTGGCTGGCAGTTGTTGTTTTTAATCACATTAGAGCTGAGGAATAAAAATAAACACAAAGCATGAGAGTGCAGCACACAGAGTGTCTCGGTTAACCACATACAGAGTCTTATTTATACATATATTTATATAATAGAACAATTTCTCCCACTTTTACAGCCTCTGATTGTAACACAGAAATATACCAACATTCCCTGGATGAGAGAGAGAAAAGAATGAAAGAAAAAGAGAGCAGAACTCTCAACAGTCATCATCTACATTAGAAAACCTACAGGCCATTCGTTTTTATAGGTTTATACATCAGCGAGGCATCAGTATTCATTACAAAAATAGGAATATAGTTGATATAGAAGCACTGGGGGTTGATTGAGTGGGTGGGGGGAGTGAGGATGTGGCTGTGCCCTCCCGTCAGTGGCATGACTTGTAATGACCACCCATCCGCCCACCCAACACATACACCCGAGCCAGGAAATATCCTAGGGTTCTGTGCGCCTCCATGAGTGTTGTACAGCAGTCCAGCCCAGACAAAGAGTCAGTTATCAATTGAAACCAGTTAGGGTTTAAATTAAACCATTAACAAAACCATTAGAAAATGAGTACATAAAAAAATAACCTTACAGGCAAAAGGAGGGGTTAGTGCATCGATGAAAGTTGAGATAGTTTAGGAAAAGTGCCTTCAGAACCCAGAAAACATGATTTAGGATAGAAAAAGGAACGTGAGATGAAAAAGGAGAAAGGAATAAGAAGTGGCAAAGTAATGAAGAGTTTCTGAGAGAAGTGCAAAGCAGCTCTGAGGTCGCCCTTCACTTGGGCTTCTATAGCTGCTGTTAGTGAGAGAAAACAAAAGATGAGAGGGGGAGGCAGCTAATGGAGATGAAGTGTTATTGCTGGGGGTATTTTTTTATTTGGTGTTAACTGGTGAGAAGAGGAATGAGGGGATGGAGAGGAGAGTTATTGCTGAGGGTAGTAGGGCTGCTGCTGAGGGGGTTGCTGGGGGTAGCCGGGGTAGGGCTGTCCGGCAGGAGGGGCTGCTGGGTAGCCTCCCTGTCCTGGAGTCCCCTGGTAGCCCATGTAGGGCATGTTGGGCATGTTGGGCATGTTGTACTGGCCGTAAGCATAGGGATTGTAGCCCATGGGCATCTGGAAGTACCTGCACGGAGAGAAATACACTTATTTGCTTTTCCTTGCAAGACTAAGATAAGAAGATCAATACCACTCTCATGTAGCAGGTTAGCTTAGCTTAGCATAAAGACTGGAAACAGGGGGAAACAGCTAGCCTGGCTCTGTCCAAAGGTAAAAACAACCCACCTACCAGCACCTCTAAAGCTCACTAATAAACACGTTATATCTTGTTTGTGTAATTAGAAATTCTAAGCTAAGCTAACAATCTGCTTGGTCCAGCTACATATTTAACGTACAAACGTGAGAGTGGTATCAAACATCTCATCTAATGTCCGATGTAAAGTAATCTTTAGCCACAACATGTATCCGAGCAGATCCAGTACAGGGACACATCGTTTCAGAACAACTTAATGGGTTAATTGATTGATTTAGATTGGACGACTTTCTATTACCAATCAGGACTTCTAAGAAGTAGGATGAAATCATATTCACTCTATCCTGACATCATTATACAAGTCATGTGTACTCAGAAATCAGGATGTTGTGATGGGAAACTCACCCTGGATAGCCCTGATAGGTGGGGTAAGGTGGTCCCTGGGCCTGGGAAGGTGGGGCCACAGGTGGTGGGTTGCTGGTGGGAGGGCCAGTGGGAGGGCCAGTGGGTGGTGCGTTGGTGGGAGTGGTGGACGCTGCCTGAGGGTTGAAGCTTGGTGGAGGAGGCCTGGCCGGGGGCTGTGGCTTTGCCTGGGGCTGCTGCTGGGGTTGCTGAGGCTGCTGGGGTTAGAGAGAGAGAGAGAGAAGACAGACAGATCAATATACAGCCATCAGACTCACATCTGCTCAACGTTTGGCTTTGCGAGTGGCTGCTTACAAAGACGGTCCTGGGCGCAGGGGTTGGGCCGCCGGCAGCTGGGGCAGCTGGGGTGCTCTGATAGGCAGGAACGTTGAAGGATGGAGCGCTGGGCTCTCGGGCAATGCTCTGCTGCAGCTCCCTGAAACAAGAATTCAAACAGTGACTGTGCTGCAATGTTTCCTTCATTTTCATGCATTTATCTGCTCTCATCAGCCTCGGGTGGTCTCACCCTAACTTAAAATCTTTCATTACAATCTAAATATGAGAATATATAGAGTATTAAAAATCAGACTACACACTAGAAAACAAGTATATAAAAACCATGCTGACTGGCCTACCCTTACCTCCTAGCCAGCTCATATGACAAACCAATCAAACAGACAAAAACCAGTAAAGTACATACTTAAGTAGTTCGTCCCGCTCTGTCTTGCGAGCAAAAACGATGTCGCTGCATTTGTTCTGGAACTTAAGCAGGATTTCTGTCAAGTCGTTGTAGAACTGTGGAGGGGGAAACAAAAGGGGACAAAAATAAACCACCTGGCTTGCAAACCGCCTTAACGCACAAACAGAAAACAAACACAAGTAGAAAGTTTCTGACAAGATGTGCATTACTGCAGCACACTTCATCCTCGCCGAGGCACGTGTGTGTGTGTGCCGGCGCGTTGTGCTGAGCGAGTACCTTGGTGCCTTCGCGCAGGTTGCTGCTGATCTCAACGTAGCTGTCGTGGGCTGAAGCCAGCTTCTTCAGGACATCCTCCCTCTGGTTGGCCTCCGTGTTGGACTGCTTCAGACTGCTGAACTCCTGGTGGGACGTCTGGAAGAAGATCACAGGTTAGAAAGACAGATCACAGATTGACCGCTGACACCTCTTAGAGCACAATTTATGCACAGTAAACTATAAATTATTTCTTCACACACACACAATATTACTTCAGAGGGCAAACTGGGTTTTACTCACTCTTTGATGTGTAATCTGCTTGCATGTGGTTTTGGTTTGATATAGGCTAATGCTTTCAGTATTCACTTTTTGTTCACTCTACTTCAGAAGAAGGTCAAACGTCATTATTAGCTACAGCAACACTCTTTAAGCTGGTAGAGGGTAGAAACTGCTGACACATGACCTGATTAAGAAATGCTCTCTTTATCGTCTTGCTGCTCAATCAATATTTTGCTTCTGAAATTAACAACAATCTTCCCAAACTCTACGCGTGTGTTGGTATACCTGAACTTGTCCCAGCAGCTCTTCCTGCGTGCGGAGGCTGGCCTGTACCCTCTGGTTGTAGGCGCCGTACAACTGGTCGAGCTGAGAGACTGACAGCTGCTCCTCATTGATGGCCCCGTCCTGGGCGAGCGCCGTCAGGAAGGTGGTAGACATGTCGAAGGTCACGGCCTTGATCTCTCCCTCCATTGTCTCCCTCTCCTTCTTCACCTCGTCCAGCTGGGCGAGCTGGGAGCGCAGCACGTTCACTACCTGGTTGAAAGTGGAGAAAGTGGACACAGTGAGCGAACAGAGCAGTAAGGCTGTGGAGTTCTTGACTTCTTCATCTCTTTCAGGGCTCTATCCTACATTAATCCCTAACCTCTCGCCCTTATAGTGACTCCAAGACACCGCTGTTTTCCACTTTAGCATGAATGCAGTGTAGCTGTGGAGAGACGTGCACTTCTTCCTCCCTCTTTCCCAGTTCTGCTTGCTTAGTTATTTAAGGTCCCCAGTGACACACAATGCAAAGTCAGCAAACAAAATGAAAAATGGAGCTACTGTAGGGAGGAGGGACAGGGCCATAAAGCACACAACATCCACTGGGTGTTTCTGTACAGCAGGAGTCTATGTTTAAGTGGCACACAAAACACCTTGGGATGAGGTGACACAACCGAAGCTCAGAAACTAACCGTAACAAAAAAAGAGTAAAGTTTTACATTATCTGGCCCTACAGACAGACATCACGAGAGGTGGACAGACCTCGCTGCCCTGCAGTGTCTTGGTCGGGTTGGCGGAGGGGATGGCAGCGTTGAGCTCGTTCTCCGGTTTACACAGGAGGGTGATCATGTCACAGTGGGCGTTGTAGCGGTCCTTCACGACCTGGTCCGCCTGTACGGCCTTGTCCAAGACGTTGCGGAAGTTAGCTCCCTCTGGGGGAGAGAAGGGAGGGAGGGGGGTAAGGTTGGAGGAGGAGAAGAGACAAGGAGGAAGGAAAGAGGAGGAGACATTGTCAACAGTGGAAGACATGGAGACAAAGACAAACTTCATGAACTAAAAAGAACATCAAAAAGGAAACAAGGACATGTTTTCAGTGTGTGTGTGTGTGTGTGTGTGTGTGTGTGTGTGTGTGTGTGTGTGTGTGCATGCGTACCTGCACGAAGGGGCTTGTACAGGTCTCCAGAGGGGGTTCTGTTCCAGCGCTGGTTGAACTTGGTTCTCAGCTCGTTGTCTGTCGTCTCTTCATCGTCCAGCATCTTCAGAGACTGAAGACAACACAGCACACACACATTAGATCCTTGGATGATTACACCTTTATTATTAATTTGTCGTTTAGGCCGTGTGGTAGTATTATCTGACGGGTATAATTACTCAGCCATCTCATTGCAACTACACAGAACATACTTTCATGTAGGACCAACAAACAATTATTTTCATTATCAATTAATTTTATTGACTTATCAATAAATTGTTTTGTCTATAAAATGTCAGAAAATAGCAAAAAACACACATAACAGGTTCAGAGAGGTCAAGGAAACAGTCCAAGATATTTAATTTAAAGCAAATCCTCAACTAATCGATTCATTGATTCAGCACTAATTTCATGAGTTTAAAAAAAACGTAAAAAGTCATGACTAGAGTTTAAATTTGAACAAACATAATGAAAAAAAGCAATGTTAGTAAATAATATGAAGTCTGCTTTTTGGCCGGCAGAAGTGTACTTTTTTAAAAATTTTCATTTTCAGTTATGGCTCTTCGTCTTGAAACAACACAACCGACTACTTTTTGGGGGAAATTAGGACATTTTGGTGTGGACTTTTCAACTCCGCCAACAAACTTGGAAGCAGTTTGCGTTTTATGTTTTATGTTTTTACGTTTTTACTCCCGTCTGTTTATTTGTTTGTCAGCAAGATGTCTAAAAAAAACGGGTTGGCTGAAGCTGGTGGGCAGACAGTCCTTGGCCCAAAGATCAGTGGATTAGATTTCAGTGATGATCCTGATCTGGGATTTCCGCCATTAGGGACGATTATGAGTTTTTCGTATTCATGTGTTCTTCTGGTAGTGGTGGTAGAAAAGACGACGTCCAAGTCAGCTGCTAAACAGCATTTCATTCATATGCTGCTTTGTCAAGACAGCAAGGCCATATGACAAACAAGCTGTTACGAAGTTCTAAAAGTGCCGTCTTTACTATTTAAATAAATTCATGGTTAGAGTTAGTAAGGTGAGAGGTTACGCCTACAAAGTGCAGCAACATATGTTTCTGTGTGTCTGACCTCGTCCAGGATCTCTCTGTTGCGGGTCAGAAGCTCAGGCAGGTCTCTGATTAGCTGCTCGATGCTCTGCAGTCCTCCCTGCTGCACGATGGACCGCGCCTTCTCAGCAATGGATTGTGGGATTGAGTCTCCTGACAGATCCTCCAGAGCGGCTGGCAGGTTGAGGGATGCCAACACCCTGACGGACAGTTACACAACATCACATTGGATTTGGTCTCCGAACATCACATTCCTGACCTTAATATAAAAACCCAAAAAATAATTTAAATTCAATTTCAAAAGATGCTTAAATGAGTGCATGTTGCCCAAATTGTTAAGCACTTATTAGCAGTGCTAATAGTGTGGTCCAAGTACTTGACTGCTGTTAAGGGCACTACACTAAAAACACAAGTACTTATCGACATGTTAATGGTACCTGGTACACCATTATGTCATGAATTTTTAATAAATCCATCCATGCATGGAGATACAAGCACTCCTGGACACGTTCATGAGAAGACAGTTTCACCTGTATGGTCACTGACGTGCACAAGCAGGGCAGTGTAAGGTCGTATAGACAAAGGAAAGTGTACCCGTTGCAGAGATTTGTGGCCTCCCTCATCGTTCCCACCAGTCTGTTAACAGTCTCTGCCTTCCTCTGGCTGTAAACGCTCATAGACTGCTGCACTGCCATGGGAACCATCTTCTCAAACAAGTCTGAAGACAGAGGAATATAAACAACTGATTAAAAAACACAAGGCAGCCGGAGAGTGTTGTAGATAGTAGAAGTAGAAGTCATCCACTCCCTATACAATGAGTTTGAGGTTTTTCAGACAACGGGTTTGGATGGGATCGTGCTAAAACAAAGAGGGTTTTTTGAATGTCAAACTATTCCCTTAAAGTTTTTGATGTTAACTGGATCAAAGACGGACGAAGGACTCTCACACAGCGTTTTATCTTTTGTCTCTCATACTTAGTTTTATGTCTCTTTAAGTGAGTCAAACTGTCTTGACAATACAGAGCTGTGTTGAGTGTCTGTGTGTCTCACCTGTGAATTTCTGGCTGAGTGGAGGTGTGATGGCGGTGGCTTTGACCAGCGCTGCCTTGCCGATGTGTTCCAAGTCCTTGACCTCGGGCACGCGGTCGTGGTAGATAAAGTCATTGTCTTTTTTGGCTGCGGTGAGGGCTCGGTTGATCTTGTCACTCAGGTCTTTAACGCTCACATATTCGTCGTAGCGAGATGCCACCGTCTTCACCAGCTCTGCTGCGTGCTGGAGGGATGGGACGGACCAGAAGAGGGAAGACGGAGGAAAAAATTTGCTTCATGAACAAGTTTTCTGGTTTTGATGTATGTCAACATCTAACATCTGTCCAGTTTTTGAAGATTACATAAAACATTAGAGATAATGAATAAGTAGCGACATTATTTCAAGATGTGACAGATGAATTCAAGAGTATTTGACAGAGTGGGACAAAACCTTAAAGTTACGTGAAAGCTGTGTACCTGCAGGCGAGCAATCTCCTCTCCAAAGCGCTTCTTCTGCTTGGCCAGGATGCTCTGGTGCAGCTCAGCGTTGGCTTGCATGATGCAATGCTTGGCCGCCAGCACCGGCAGCACTTCCTGAAAATAAAAATACTGACCAGGGAGAGGCAACCACAGAGCAACACGCAGGCACGCAAACAGATATATACACGCACACACACGCACGATGGCAAGGCAAACCACAAAATGGCAGACGCACACCAGCGAGGTCAAATCACAAGTGACGAAAAGCCAATCACAAACAGGCACAAGCAGTCGGAGGTGTGCAAACACAACACAAGCGCGCACACAAACGTACAACCAATGCCAACGCCAACACCACCACGAGGGATGCAGAAAGAAAGGAAGACAACGAGAGAGAAAACAGAACAGGCCATGAGTGTTTAACCTTTCAGCAAAAGCTGCTACACCTTCATCAAACGTCCCATAGCCATGTGTGTGTATGTACGTATGTGATTGTAACGGTGCATGTGTATGCTTGATTTCATGGATTCCTGGAGAGCACAGACACTGCTTTTCAGATATGGCCTTGTTTCCTGTGTCCAAACAGAGAGACATCTTCATTCCAAACAATTAAAAAACTATAAGCTGCTATAGAGCTGCTGTCACTGAAGGAACTATAAGCTTTATGACAGAGTGCACATGATGAGGATGTACAACCAGAACTGGGCTGCACCAGCTATCCATAAATTCATTTTTAAAGTTTGTGTGTAAAGTCCTTCCAAAGTTCTTAGTAACTACTAGCTTCAAACTCATGATTCACTAAATCGGTTTGCACCATTAAAACTTATGTATTAACAAGAAAAGACCTCAAAAATGTGTAAATTCAGTTGCTAGGCAACATCTATGGCACTGTCCAATTAAAAGCAATCAACTGTGCTCACTGTAGCATCACAAGCTGTAACATAATGTCCAAACTATGCATGTTTAGGGGTCAAGCGATATATCAAACTTACCTGACAATTCTTTGTAAATGTGACTTTGTTTTGTTTTATGCATCAAGGCTGCTGCTACAAATTATTTTTGTTTTCCATTAATCTGCTGATTATTTTCTCAGTTAATTATCAAGTCTGTTAAAAAAAAAAGTGAAAAACTGCTCATCACAATTTCCCAGAGCAAAAAATGAGAGTTTTGTCAGACCAAACAGTCCATATAATGTTTAATGTATGGAACAACATTATGCAGAGAAGAGCTTCAAATGCTCACGTCAGAAGCTGGAACCAGGAAATGTTTTGCATTTTTGCTTGAGAAATGACTCAAAATATGAATCGACTCATCACTAACCATGTCATGTCTAACATGCACGCATGAAGAAATATGTGCATTTCAGTGTATGTAGTTTATAGTGATGAAGAAACACAAAATATCTTTCTAACATTATTTTGTCCTTTAGTCTGAAGTTATTGTAATTTAAGGTATATTGTGTCACTTTACTGAATTGTAATTTCAAATCTTCTCAGTTTATATCGTTATTAAACAGCATTTTCATCAAGATGTATTGACCATAGTCCATATCACCTCTAACACTTCACCTGGCAGATGGTAGGTAAAAATATTTAGTATCAACTAATCTCTATGGAAGAAAAAAACACCAATAACTTGACTGATTTTGAACTTATGAAGAGCTGGTGCAAATTACTTATTTCCTTTTTAAACTTTATTTTGTTGTAATCAACCTCAAAACGTTACATCTGTAGCATGACTTGAGGAAGTGTGTGTTTCTGTGTGCATGTGTGTTTCTGTGTGCGTGTGTTTCAGTCACAGTGTTAGACAGACAGTAAGTACTTCAGATGCCCATGATTAGATGGCAAGAAACCAATCAGAATGAAAACAAGTCAAACTGCAGCTTAGTAGTAACCAACCAATCAGAGTGAAAACAGGATGGAAATGGACCAATGAGAACAGAAAGAGGTTGCGAGTTGGACAGTCCCACAACCCAAGTATCACTCTTCAAGTCTTATTTTCCAGAAATACACACATACAAAACAATACGCACAACCAGACAGACAATACACGCGCCAAACCATACAGGAGCTAAACTCTGTATGTATCTGCACCACTCTGAACACACAGCTGACTGCGAATGTGTCTGCTGTCTTTTTTTCAAAGCCAAGCAGTGTTTTCGGTTAGTGTGTGACTGTGTGTGTGTGTCCTTCACATACCTTGGGAAGGTTGTCTTTGTACTGGCACTGCTTGAAGGCGTCGCCGTAGAAATCTGCTGCCTGATTGGCCAGCTTTGCGATGACAGCATCTTTCATCTTATCTATTGGGTGAATGAGACACTTTTCAGAGTACATATTAAAGAAAATACATTCAGTATCAGACCATCTGTAGTGTGCTGACTGTCTCTTGTGCATTACATTCATTTCACAATAGTGTTTCTACATCAGCCTGATGAAACTGCCCTTACATCCATACAAGTGTAAAAACTAATTTACAACAACATCTCACCCTCTCAGCAGAAAATATAGGTCTAATTTTTTAAATGGGAGCTTATTTTATGATGTAACCTTCAAAACTGTTGTGCTTAAAAACTCTAATAAGCAACTCTGCAGACAGAACTGGGACAAAGGCTGTGAGCAACCTGGAACAAATCAAAAAACGCCAGCTCTAGAAATGAATCTTCAGGCAAAAAATGCATGAGTGTGTAATTAAAGAAGCTATTTATTCAAAGTGCAATTGCTCTGCTTCATTTGTGCCCGAGCGACTGGCAGATTTGTGATACCAGTGTCCATAAACGTATTAGACACATTAGCGAGCAAAAGACTAAGTAGTGTTTTTTCTTTTTCTTTGCATCGACACGACAGAAACAGAGATAAATCTTAATGATAGTGCGCTGAAAAGACTCTCCAGTAGTTTATAATGTAACAGTCTTGAAGTGAAGTGCTAACGTGTGTGTTTGGACCATTGAGGCGTCCGTCCTTTGGTACCTGAGGTGGCTTTGAGGAAGAAGACCTCCTGGGCCTGAGCCAGCATGATGAGGCTCAGGGTACCCACAGTCTCGGGGGAGATGTCCATGGTGGGCTCCCTGTTCAGCGCTGACAGCACTGTGTCCTTGATGTGGCCAAACGCTCCGCTGGCCAGCTGGATAATGAGAGAGATAAAGAGAAAAACAGATGAGACACTCCTGCCAAGATTGGAAATCACATAACCTGATTTCAGTCCTCGCTGTCTAAAGTCCTGCAGGCCTCATAAGTATGGAGTTTATTTTGATTTGTGAAACATGGAAAAAGGCCCCAGGTCTACTTTCACCGGAGGAGTTTGCATCTCTGAATCGGGAATTTCACTTGTGAATTCAGATGAATGCCAATATTTACTGATAATAACATAAAATGAATACTGATGCATTTGACTTGTCTTCACATACAAAGAGTGAAACTAGTTTTTCTTGTTTGTTCAAGTCACATCCCTGTCTCAAGCCTGAGAAGCAGGGGAATGATTGGCATGGTGTTCCTTCCTTCCGATAAATATTCAGGAAATTCAGATGCAAAATAAAGATTAGATGGTGTGCTGCATGCAGGAATTAAAACATGTAAAACACAGTAGTATCAGTTATTATAAAGTATAACACTTGTAATTTCATACACTCATTTTCACGAGGGTTTCTAGAGTCAAGCTGTTCATGTTACTATATAACTGTGTGGTAGTACGCCCACCTGATAGTATTTGGCTGCAGCCTTCAGTCCCTCATCGTTGTCCAGGTTCTGCTCTGAGGCGATCTGACTGGCCAGTGCCGCTGCGTTGAACAACACACACGTCTTCTCGTAGCCCAAACTGGCCAAAGCTGCAAATACACAACAACAAACACACCAGAGTAAGAAATTATATCACAGGGCCTTTTTGTTGTGCCTTTGATCTGAAGTTATTCTGGTTATTTTCAGGGATTTGAATGACAGAATAAAACACTTTCAGACAGATTACACAGAGGACAACGTGACATCTATCTTTCATCCCATGGATACCATGTGGGACATTGACTGCTCTCTTGTTTGTCTTTTTTTTTGTGGGGTTGGCATTTTCTCCAACCAGCACTTTCTACTGCTTCATTCTACATTTTTCTCGCCCAGAGTAAACTGGAAAGAATCCCACAGTCATGAGCTCCCACAATTCACCACAGAGGACAAAAGATTCAAGCGTGAACAGAATAAATGTGAAGACCGAACTCAACAAAGAGCAGTCTTAAGAATGCGGGGGATTCTTTGCTCTCACATTATTCTTTTCATTTTTTAAAGTGTTTTTTTGCTCTTAGCACCTCTCTGACCCTGACACACACACGCACACACACGCACACACACACACACACACTTTTCTATCTTACACACACATTTCAGTGGCAAATATCTCTTCAAACGCTACAAGACACCTTGTCAGGCCTGTTTCTGGACGCAAAATAAAACAGGGGCCTATTTAGAGGGAGAAAGCTTTGTTTCTTATTGGGTGTGTGTGTGTGTGTGTGTGTGTGTGTGTGTGTGTGTGTGTGAGAGAGAGAGAGACAGAGCCAGACAGACACACGAAGAGACAGATGGATTAAGAGATAGTGTGACAGATATGTACCCAGAGGGCAAAGCCCTATATTGGCTTCAACTCCTCTGAATATCATTTCCTCCTTCTGCAGCTAACTGCATCTGTGTACACACACAGTTACATGCACAGATAGCACATGAAAGCACTTACCAAGCTTGACTGAGCCACCGAACAGCGATCCTTTATCAAAGGCATCCTTCCATGTGAAGGTTAAGCAGAGCTGTGGAAACAGAGAGACGCTTTATGTTCAAGTTCTTCTGCTTGGGAACTGAGTCTAACCCACAATCATGCGCGCTGTCCAATCGGTTACCTGGTTCTCAGAGAAGGGAAACTTGGGCTCGACAGCACACAGCTGGTCATAGTATCTGGAGAGAGAAAGAAATGGCAGGATTAAAACCATGTTCTCTTATGAATCTAAACCCAAAAATACCTGCTCTAATTGTTTTCTTCAGATCACGTCATCGTTTTCATGGGAAAGACAGAAATGTACAGTAAATCACAGTTGAGAAACTAGGTTAACGGGTAGTGATTATTATGACATAACTGCTGATCTGTGGCCTGAGGAAGCGCTGCCATTTCAGAGACACTTGACAATGAGTCAGGAAAAAATCTCAGGCCAGGCAAGCACACTGTACTGCACACACACACCCTCTTCGTCTTATCAGTATCTGTGCCTGTGTGTCTGTACAGTCTATTATTAGGAATGACAACATGGAGAGAGTCCGGTTGGGGAATCCCCTGTTACCAGTTCATCCAGCCTGCTTTTCCAGTAAATGCAAAGACTTAAGTGCAAACATAAACATAAAGACTGGCTTTATATACAGAACTACACACGTATAGAGCTTGTTATCCTTATGTTTCCCATTCAGACACACAAGGACACACACGTGCACGGAGGAAAGCTGAGCTGAGGCACGCCTCCTGGTTAACTAAAAAGAAAAAGAAAACGTCCTAGACAAAAACAATGGTCACCATGGTGACACAATAGCAGTGCGTCTGCGTGGCTTTGAAAAGGATAGGGCCCGTTGCCCTGGATACCTGGCTAACAGACGACATGTGCAGGGAGCCAGAGAGCGACGACGCTAGCAGTCAGCAATGGCAGCCCATTCTGCACACACATGCTAGCTTCCACCTCGTTGCTAATCAGCCAAGGCCATCTACTAACCCAAAGGCCCTTCTTCTGTAACCACAGAGCATTTCAAAATCTAAGCTAATGACATTTGAATTATGAGTTAGTTAGTTATATCTCCAGATTAAAACAGTGGGCAAATATTTGAGATCCTGTGAGAAATGTTTAATTATCAGGCAGTACAGATCACTTTTTTCTAGATTTTCTGTCAATATTTCTCTCACTGTCTTATAAGCACCGATCCAACAAACTGTCCCCCAATACAAATTCTGACACCTCAGCTCAGGTTATATGTCAACAGGTCTGACATCAGTTCTCTCTTTTCCCCAAATTTAGAGTCTGTATTGGGAAACTTTTTATGCAAGGTATCATGAGTTCAGAGATTGCAACGACACTTCAAACTGGGGCCAATACCGTTGTGTTAAAGGTAAGTAAATGTTCTGCATTACTCCAGCTGTTGGCTATTAACACTCAGCACCTTGAGCTGGTATAATAATTTAATATCTTAAGAGCCTAATCTTGGCACGCACGAAACAATTCACTTTGCACTACAGCAAGAAGTGGAGAAAATTGGAAGACCCGCACCCTGCATACCTGGCTGCTCACGTAATCTGGGCAAACACGGTGCATTAAATGACTCGAGTCACAGAGAACAAAGACTGAAATGAGGGAGGGCAAAGTCTGCATATAGGCTATGTCACCCAGGGATTTAGTATGTTGGTTATTAGTAAATCGCACTAAAATGGGAAGGTTTTCCCACATGATATCAAGGACCAGGCTTAACTCAGTCAAGACCTCTGTGGCCTTCTCCTTTAGGGTCAGTCATTAAACAAGTCTGTATAAAATTAGAGCTGCAACGAGTGCCTCTTGTTTTAATTAGTTAATTAATTGCCAACTATTTTGATAATTGATTAATTGGTCTGAGTCATTTTTTAAGAAAAAGTGTCCAAACTCTCTGATTTTGGCTTCTCATATGTGAATATTTTTTGGTTTCTTTAGTCCTCTATGACAGTAAACTGAATATCTTTGGGTTGTGGACGAAACAAGACATTTGAGGACGTCACATTGGGCTTTGGGAAACAGTGATCAACATTTTCACCATTTTCTTACATTTTATGGACCAAGCAACTAATCGATGAATCAAAAAAATGATCGGCAGATTAAGCGATAATGAAAATAATCATTAGTTGCAGCCCTATATAAAATACAAAAGAACAGGACAGCAGTCAACAACAGCTGGGCAAAGTAAATAAAGCATGGGACACAGAGGAACTTTGTTTAACAAACATAAATGCTATTTCCATCACACTTCCTCTATGCAAAGTGGTATGCACTGTGACATGCTTTTGCTCTCCATGCGTTTCCTTGCCTCTAATTCTCATACACTCACAGCTGTTGTGTTTTATCATTGTAATCTCTGTGTGTTGATATGAAAAGCTGTGGTTCTCTTTCCCAGCCACGCTGGATGTCTGATCATGTGGCGACCAGTGGACTGAAGGCCTCGGATGTACGAGGGCCTGAATGCGAATGACATCTGACGGGAGAGCTGGCTGTGCTTGGACTTTCACACCAGTGCTGCTTTTCTGGGTATATTGATAAGTAGTTTTTAGTAGCTGTGACCTCTGGTAATGTCATTACACCAAACTTAGGAACAGGATGAGTCAGCTGATGATCAGTCTTCCATATAAAAACTGGCAGGTGACGATGGCTGATGGAGTATTAGGTTTAGGGCTGCAACTAATGATTATTTTCATTATTGATTTCGATTATCAAAATAGTTGGTGATTAATTTAATAGTTGACAACTAATCGCTGCAGCTCTAGTTAGGTTGGATGGTGACGTCTGGATGTAATCCAAATTTCATGTATTGTATTTATACTGTCACTGATGTAAAGTTTTATTTGAGCTTGAGAGTTGTGTTTTAGATTGTTTTTTATATTTATGTTTATAGCATTTAATTATGTTTCATATTAAAGTCTGTGTGTGTTCTGTTTCACCTTGGGGGGCAATAAAGTTTGAGTTGAATGTTGAAGCTAATCCTAATGCTAAGGTAAACCATGTAGAGTTTTCTTTGGGTCAGCTCGATGAATAAGCTAAAGATCAAACTTGGCTCGGCTTAAATGTCTAATTTTACCTTATAAGTATCTGACAGTCCAGTTAAACAAGTTGGCAGGTCAAGTCTGTGTTAGCCTCTCAAGGAAACCGCGCATAAATAACATATGAGTCAGTTATTATAGTGAGAAATACCTGCTAGCATATTAGCTTGACTAACTTTAGCTCCGAGGTTAGCAACTAAAAGCTAACACATCTGGGTGCGGCAATGACTGGGCTAGCTCACCGCCACAGGTAAGAGGGTTGCTGTGAGTGTTAGTAGTGTGGTAGCTAGTTCAGGTGTATTATAAAAGGGGGACTTTCTACCTGAGCAGGATCTCCAGGGAGCTCTCGTGCTTGTCCAGCGGCCTTCCCAACGCGTTCCTGCGGAGCTTGTTCAACTCCTCCACGGCGCGGATATACTCCCCCTGCTCCTCGCCCGCCGGGTATGTGACTGTGACAAATTTCGACAGCGGTTTCACCAGATCCACTTCAGAGGACTTTTTCAACGGGACTGAAATAAACGTCGCCATTTCGGCCCGTGAAAGCGATACGTTGAGTCAGAAAAACAGAGACGACTGGCGACCAACGAACACAAACAACAGCGGGCGACCCACTTCCTGGATTCTGACAGGGAACGTCAAATTACGTCATGGGGAACGGAGAGGCGCACCGCGCAGAATCAGTATCGTTTTAACGAGGAATGACTGGACGGAAGGAAAATTTGCTTTATTTGCTCACAGCCACAGTTTTTTATTTCCAGGACTGGACACCATGGCCGGATTAAGCTATTAGGGGGCCCAAAGGCTCCAAGGGATCTGATGGGCTCCTATAAACCCCTGTTCCTCCTCCTCTTTGTGTAATGTGTATAGTATTCCTATGCCTGAATATTACATGGCCCCTGGTTTGCTGTGAGGTAATCTGTTTGAACACAAATAATTTAGTAATATGCACCATATAAGCACAATATTCTCCTTCAAAATAAATCAAAATATATATTAAACATTAAATAACTCAAATTAATAAATATAGACTAAATATATAACAATGAAACAGTTCAGTAATTATCTTATAGGCCTGTATAAAGTATTACAAAGTATTGACCCCCCTTAAAAAGCCACACCTAGAGATCTTTCAATCGCTTTGATTAGTCAGGGGGTTGTAATTTATTGCAGTGTAAACACACCTGCATCTGGAAGGTCCAACGTTTGCAAAGATGCATCTAGTGCTCCTGAATCTCATTTTTACTTTTAGTCTGTTCTAATTTTTTGTAGTATTTGTATTACTGTAGTAAGTATTTGTATATATTTTCTGTGTGTGTAGCGTGAAGGGGCTACAACTTTCATTTCATTGTGCAACCCTGTGTTGTAAAATCACAAAATATATGAACCTTGAACTTAAATACTGACTTGGGGTCAGGACTACATGGTTTGAAATTGATTAATCTGTTTTCACTTTGAGAGTAAAGGGTCTTTTTCTGTTGATCAGTGTCTAAAAAGTCACATTTGATTAAATGTTGAAAGACAATAAAACATGAAAACGTCCAAGAAGGGTGACTTCTTTTTATAAACACTGTATTTGATTTGCTGTTTACTCATTCAGACCGAAGCAACAGCCATATTTAATATTTAATGTATGTATTCCTTTGATCATTTATTTAATAATGTTTTATTTATTCATTTAAATTTTAACACTTTGGGTCTCCATAAATACCAACTGTGATATTTAAGGTCATAAAACAATTTTTAACACACTCCTAATCATGTCAGTTTATATTGTGCTTTAGTAGTGCATATTCCTGTATTCCCAAACAAAGTAAAACATTTTTAAACAATTATTCAAATGACCACAAACCAGCTGCTACACAGTGAACCTGTGGCTTTGGGTACCAAGTTGGGGGCCTGGAGCTCAAGCAATATGTACCATATAAGTACAACATATGTACAATAAATGTAGTTATGACTGTTAAACCAGATGGAAAATTAAAAAACCTGTAATGCAAAAGCAACTGGGTGACCTGTACGGCAACACATACACTCACTGACACGCCCTTTGAGACATTCAGGTGTGAACTACCAGCTGTTTTTATTCCATCAGGATGCAGATACATTTCTAATTTTCTGTCCTGTCCGGTAATTGATTACAGCAGCTGTATTCATTCTTCATCCCAGATGTGATTCGGCCTCTGGCGCAATGGCTAGAGGGAAAATTAGCACGATTCTGGGTGGGAAACATCTGCTTTGGGAGACCTTTGGCAGGTGTTTTGTACTCTCAATCTGCTCAACAAACTGTATGAGACACTGCAGTGTCATTTTATTGTCCTGCAACAAAAGGCTGCTGTTGTCACCTTTGATGTCATGTTGTTCATTGTGCCTTAGGCAAGTCCAAATATGATTATCCTGCAGAGCCAATGAATGCTTTTATTGGTCATTAAGACAAACATAGTTCCTTTAGACTCATGACTGCCCAAAAGGTGCATTTAAACAAGAGTTTATCTGGTTTATCATTATTATCGGTAAAGAGGCACTCAGATTGCTTCGAGTACCACTCAGCCTGTGAGTTGTATAACATCCTCTGTGGCTTTGGAGGAGCACTTTAAGTCAGAGAAAATAATCCAGATGATGTTATCAGGGTTGTTTCCGCGTGGAGATATTTTTATAACAGAAAGCCTATTTTACAGAATGGGGATATGCAGTTTGAGAGACGTGGGCGTTTACCAGACACGGAGGGTCTAACAAAACAGAAATGTATGCTCCAGCTTTTTTTTTTTTAGGGCTTTACTCATACTAGAGACTAAAAGTCAGGATATCTCTCAGCCTCTGTGGCTTCAATTTTAACGGTTCCTTTTTAAATCTCTCTCTTGCCAAAGTCCCCTTTTAAAACTAAGACAATCACGCCCTGTTATCCATTTCTCTGTCCTCTTGAGTCAAGACAACTATGTTTCAACTAATGACAACTAATATTTCATGTTAACCATTGTAGTGTCATAAAATTGTGTCTATTATGGTGAAGCAGGACACCAGAGAAAGTTATGAAATCATTTATTCCCAGCACATGTGGTTGTGTACATCTCCAGCATACGATACTGTGCACATGAGAAGCATCATCATTGACAATAGGCTGTACATGAACGGTGGTCACCTCTCCTGCTCACACTCTCTCACACACACTCAGTCACACAGACAGACGGACGACTGGTCAGGCCTTCAGGGGACCAAAACTGCTCACCAGTGTTTGCCTGACTCGGTATCGCATCCGCTCTATTACTCAGTTTTTGAGTCGATGAACACAGTTTACTGTGCTGTGGTACTCGTGTCCTTGTAAACACCACAAGAGCTACAGTCCTGGCTCTGGCGCTTGGTGAGACAAAAACAGACGCTTTTTAGTCTCTACAGTCTTTTTTTTGTTGTTCACCTTCTTACAGGCGGATAAGAAGAGGGTGTGGCGGTAGGACTACTGACTACACATCAAGCTTGAGTTTCGTGATTTTTCAGTGCAGACTTGGTCTCTAACATCTGGAAAAAAAGGAGGGGTTACACTCACCAAGAACCAAATTATCCCTCCCTCCCTTCCCCATCTTCCACATGCTCTTTACTAAACAGCAAGCTAAACACAGTTTCATCATACCAACAGGAAAAAGTTTATGACAACTACAGACATAATTAAGTTCTTTGCAAGAACGAAAAATGATTCACATGCGCACACACACACACCATCTGACACTTAGAGGCGTGCAAACTGTATGCACTCGCAACACTGCCAGACATTGTGCACCAAAATGAAAAGGGGGTCAACTAAACCAACAGCGACTCCCAGGACCTGTGTGAGACCTCCTGTCACTTTTCAAAAAGGTAAGGGCACTCGAAACACACGACCTGTTCTTCCTGTGTTCAGCTACATTAAAAACACAAGAGTTTGAGGATGGATGTGGAGCTGCCATGATTTCCCAGTCTACAGGATAAGACTGTTGAAACCAGGCTACCGCAGTGATACATCTCTACCGGCCAGCTGTGTGTTGGGTTGCGTCGTGCAGAGCAGATCCTGGAATGGAGGGTTTATTATTATGTACATGCAGCGCACAAGCAGCTCCACTAGATGAGGGCTGAATTTGCCATCTGATCAATTTTATGAATGCTTCTAGTGACCAAGATGTACAGAGCCAACGAGGCTTTTCCCTCAAANTTTTTTTTTTGCACAGTTATGGCCAAAATCCCGGAACGTGTAACCCACACTCCTCTAAACCAGTGTCTCAAAGTCAGCACAGAAAGCAGAGGAGTCAAAGACGAGGTGCGTGTACACTGTGTTTGTGAACGTGAGTAAAATATCCAAGTTAAAAAAGCCAATATGGCACCAGAAACAAGTAAAGTCAATGAGGGCGAGAGAAAACGGCCGATCCATAAATAAAGCATCAACTAAAAAAAAACAAACAGTAAAAGCGCAGGCCAAACAGGACGCACGTTCAGAGAGTTGAGCTGAGTGTGACATCGTGTCAACAGACACAGAGATATGGCTGGAAGTCTAAAATCACATAGGATGACTATGTGAAAGGAGTTAATGAAATCAGTCCATCTGACAAAGTCCAAGAACAAAAAAAAATTGAATGTTGGTGTCAACATCCACAAATGACGCCACTTCCACAAATTTAGCCTGGATATTTTTCAGGGGTTATCAAGCTCAGCTGATCAATAAATGGTTTATTAAGACAACCCCCGTCAAGAATGTTAAACAAGCAGAGTAAGTTGGGATTCTCCTTTAAGCAAGTTAGTATGTTGAGATCGCATGCTGTTCAGCAGTAGAGGTTATCAAATACTGGCCTAGTGCTGGTTGTGTAAGAAGGGCAACGAGCAATAAGGAAACTCTGCTTTCTTTCTTTCTCCTGCAGACCAGAACGTCACCCCCCCTCCCTCTCTCTGCTGGAGCCTCCCCCCTCCCTCCCTTCTCCCGCAGAAACCATATAAAAGACAAAAAAAAATTAAAAAAAATCAAAATACATACATCATTATCTTTCCTCTAACCCCCATATCCTCCCCAGTCTCTCCTCTTTTGACTAATCTCCTCCGTTAATAGTGTTTTCAATATGAAACAGTGGACACACCCATGTCAGATTCTAACATTTACATGGCTTTAGCGCAGTCTCTGCTTTCCATCGAGCGTTTAGAGAGAACGGGTAGGAAGGACGAAGAAAGAGCGGAGGCAGGCAGAGAGGGAGGCTTCTGCTCCAAAACAGAGGGTGGAGTATTAGTGATGCCATCTGTCCTCCTCACTACTTCAGGATTAGATGGAGTCCTTCGCCCAGTTCATCTGGAGAGGGAGAAGAGTGTGGTGAAGGAAGAAGCACATTAAATCCTTGATAAATAAAGGATCTACTGAGCCTTGTTACAGGCCAAATCACAAAGCAAGAGACTACAAGCCACTGATGCATGAGGAGCTCACCTTTGACAGTGCTGATCAAAAAACAGCTCTCGTCGGGCAAGTTGTAAACCATCTGGAAAAGACAAAACATATCCCTGTAAACCTGGAGAAGTAGTGGTGGTTTAGTATTTTAGTGGTGACTGACATGAACGACAGACCGTGCTGAGTTGGGAGAGGAGAATAATACAGCACAGTTTGTGTTTGAGAATGTAAATTACATGCAAATAAGCAACACTTCAGACAGTAGAGTTGCTGTTAATGGTGAGACAGTGCACAAAATAGTGACGCACAGCTTGTTTCTTCCTCCCACTTCAGCTCTATTTTTCCCCATTCATGTTCGACCACAGCACTGAATCAGATACCAATATCACCCCTGCTGATGTATCTGGCCTTGCTTTAGCGTAGACTGTGGAGATTTCAGCACGTTAAGGGCCATCCATAGGTTGGATTGGAGACAAAATTCACAGGAAGTGTAGTGAAGTAAAACTTAAAAATCATCAATCCAACTTTATTTAATTAGTTTTGAACCCATCATATTATAATATTATATATCTTTTGCACACATGCTCATCACTGTATTGCTGATGTTATAGATTCATAACAGCACCACAAAATACATCTGAGCGAACAAGGTGTCTATCAGTATCCATGGTGATAGTGGAGAGTTTTGAGTGTATCCCAGTTTACCTTTTTAATTATACCGTCCCTCTTAATAAAGAGCCCTCCACAGCTGAGAGTGTGATATTAAAGTGCTGATGGGGAGGAACAGTTTGTGTCAAGGGCCAGTGTGTGTGTGTGTGTGTGTGTGTGTGTGTGTGTGTGTGTGTGTTGGTACCTGGTCACTGAGCAGGATGTGTATGCCTGTAGGACCCTGTCTGTACACCTGGTTGATCGTTCCCAGTGGAAGGCAGCACACACACGCCATCTTGCGGATCAGTTCTGCAGCTGTGAGCTCCTCTAGGTACAGAGCATGATACACTACACGGAAACACACCAGAAAAAGATCATATTCACACACTGCATTACTCCGTGGACGAATGTTACGTTGCTGTTAAAAACACAGAGCTTTGTTTACCGTGTAAACTAGAGGAAATGCTGTGTTCTCCGTTTTCATTGGTGCCGTGTCTCTCCAGCAGGGGGCTCTCCCGAGGGGACTCCTGACAGACGTACACTGTCAGCCTGGGGCGCACTGACCTACACACACACACACACACACACACACACACAGATAATAATTAACGCAATGAAAGCAACCAACCATATACACACACAACCACAAAACCTGACACACACACTTTGTAACACACCTGGATTTAAGTGCATTGAAGAGTCTGATCCCATCTGCTGGCCCACAAATCTGGACCAGGTCGTCCCGGGTTAGCTTCAACAAATCAGAACCTACACAACAAGTTAGAGGACCAGTCACTTTTACTGCAGCTGTTACAACATCATCCCATGTTTTAGTGTTTGACATATATATGTGTGTGTGTGTGTGTGTGTGTGTGTACCTGAGAAGTGAGAGAAGAGCCGTGTGTAGGAGTTGAAGCGATTTTTCAGCAGCCACTTCTGTGCGTCCTGTATGGAGGCCGTGGGGCTCAACTGCTGCAGGAGGACGGAGACACACAGTGGTGTCAACACACCTGGATCTGAGATTTACTTCCCTCCACTAATTCAGTCCCAATGAGCAATCTTACAAAACTCTACAGTTTCTAATGTTTGATGTAACTACGGCTGCAACTACTGATCATTTTCTTTTGCAGCTAATCTACCAAGTATTTTCTATTATTGGTTAAGCACATAAAACATCAAAAATAATGACGCAATTCGCTGTCTCAGTCTACGAGAACCTAAGGCCATGTTGTGAAGTTGCTTAATTTGTGTGACTAATAAAAAAACCCCAAAGTATCCAATGTTCTGAAGAGAGGCAAGCGATTATTCATATTTGGGAAGCTGCAATCAGTGGATATTTGGTTTTTTTACTGGTTAAATTACTTAAACCATAAATTCATAATTACTATTATTAGTGTCAGCACTGCTGTGGTTACCACAGCAGTAGTTTGTAGCACCGCAATATCACTATAGTCATTTTGCCTTGGCCTATATGAGTGTCATAACATAAAAAAAAAAACGTTAGTGTTGTTGAATATTAGCATAAAAAAATCATTCAGAACAGCATATAAACAAAAACAATGGAACACTGTAATGCTAAGTCATTTATAACATATTGAAGATAGACATTTTGACTTAGTAGGAGAAGCACAAGTGTTACTAATAACATTAACAATGGCTCTGTTGTATTCAAGTGTCCCAGTAAGCCGTGACAGTGTGACAGTGAGCCAGCATGAGCAACACCAAGACCCTGAAACTGAAGCAGCTAAATGGAATTCAGCCATGATTAATGTTATTATTCACATGAGTGCTTCTCCTACCGTGCCTTCTGTGAAAAACAGTTGATTCTTTAACTTTCCCACCGGTTCATACAGATGAGACGAGTGCAGACTGACCTCCGAGTTGCCATGGCTGCCAGGGTCTGCCTGGTGATTGGGTGAGGACGAGTCACTGCAACAACAAGAGACGACGATTAAGAGAAGTGAGACCAACACACACCTCAGTTAAAGGACCACACACATACACATACACACACTTACCTGTCCGGTACTGAGGAGGTTGTGTAGGTGGACAGTGGGGTGGAGGTGAAGGAGGGAGTAGCTGCCTGGTTGGTGCTGACGTAGGCGTTGTCTGGCCACGGGGAACACTGAGAGGAGACACATTTGTATAAATACACGATTAAATCAGACTCACTGGGTTAATTAACACTGTAGGCCAACTCAAACTATCCCGAAACAAAAAGGCAAAACAGGCTGAGGAAAAGTCAAAGGTGGATTGGGAATTTTAGCTATGCACCGTCTCCACCCCACCCAATGTCAAATACATGGCATTAAAGCATCTCCTTCCCAGCAGCTGAGGGTCTACAAGCTTCAGACTACAGCCATGTGTCTACAGGGGGCGGACTGTGGATGGAGTGATGGGGAGGTGGAGGAGTGGAGGAGTAGAGCAGGGTGCTTACACTGCCTCTCTTGGCCAAGGAGTCGCCACAGTCAGCGGGAAGTGTCCGCTTGCTGGACTTTTTCAGCTCGTGGTCACCCGCATCCTCTATGATGGGTTCAAGCCTCGTCTACACACAGACACACAGCAGAGGTTAGCCAGCCAGCGACCGACAAACACACAAACACAACCAACAACTTCGGGAACACACTCAATCACTCAATGAATAACCTGAGGGCAGTCTTAGTGTAGAAAATGTTAAATTACTGCTTTTTTCCCCAATAAAAGCTGTGATAAAACCTCTCAGACACAGAAAACATTCTGATCTTTACTTAATGATAAAACAAAAGACTTTGAAGGACCAGTGTTTCTTGTACATTTTAGCTCATATTTTACAAACCGTGCAGGGTTTTCCTCTGTTTTATTGTGGATGAAAGACCACATTTGCTAACATCATACAAATGAATGCAGTTTTATGAAATAAAACATCAGCATTCT